>CATIXQ010000034.1:3454535-3712403 GCA_949711755.1 Leptidea juvernica | reverse complement strand
CCGTACAGGCTGCAGAGCGTACCAAATATTTGAAATACACGCCAATATCCGCATTTAATCTTTATATTTTGATATACCCAGTATCACTCTCACAGTAAATACGCATTTAGCGCCATCTCTCAAGCTAAAATCCATCGAGCCGTACAGGCTGCAGAGCGTACCAAACATTTGAAATACGCGCCAAAAATCCGCCATTTTGTATTTTGACATCTCTGGTGTTGCAAGATAATGTGGGCCACAGAAATCACTTTTCATCTGGTGACATGTACTCGTATTTGTCATCCTCTTCCATAAAAAAAATATCGCAGTTGTAGAAACTGCCAAAGTAAGTGAAAACTTAGAACTCTTAGTAGGTATCAATGTTAAATTTCATAATTTTTAAAGCAATTAAATTATTAGTTTCAATTTATTTTTAAAACTTACTTTCAATAATATATTAAACAAAAACAATTATTCAAACAATGCACAGTATACACATTGTACTTTTCACAAATCCATTCAATTTCACTTATAAGATATACACAGCACTAATGTTGTACAATACGTCAGCTGTATAGCTATACAGCTGTAGCTACAGATATACTGCTATAAGCATTTCGGTGACGCGAACTTATGAGATTGCACCTATCCAAAAAGTGTCTAACTACATATACAGTTATATGTGCATGTCGGTGACGCGAACCCATAAAATCCTCCCCTACCAAAAATTGCCGAACGCGACTAAAAAAGTTTTCACTTCAAAAAATTGTAATTTGCATAAACCTACAACAAAATTATTATTTATCGTAAAGTTTACAGTGAATAAAATTTCATTTAAATTTTTGTATTCACAAGATGATAGGTTCATATCTACCTATTTTATATACTTTTGTGTGAATCCAAATGATATTAGTCTCGTTTCAAAATTCGACGAGTCAACATCTCCTGAAGATGACTCATGAAGAGATGAGAACTTGTCGAATTTATGAAAGAAATAACTTTGTGGAATTAACATTCAAGAAAAACTAATACAATTAGATAAGTATGGAGTTGCACAAAGTAACGCCTAATTGAATAAATTTTCTTTGTAAACTTTGTCATAACTTGATAAATCCAATCAAAATCACTTTATTTAAATAGGTCACGGAAATGACATTCATGAATGTAATTTTATGTTTCTTATTGAATCTACTGCTACTTCGTAATGGGTTGAGCGAATGAGAAGAAGTAGCAAGAAACTCATTGCCACTCTTTTAAATCAAGATTTACATTTTCATCATTTTACAAATCATTTCAATTACAATATAATAATTTCATATTTAATATAATATGTATAGTGATGCAACAAACATACTCAAACGTCAAATAGTCAATGCCTTACACGAGTAGGAAAGTCAAAAAAGTAAATGTTAATTAATACAAAACGAAGCTATTGATAGCTGCATCATCCACACACACCGTAAATAAATAAAGCTATTCTGTGAGCATTTTTAAGCGATTATAAAAAAAATACATAATAACTTTTCAGAATTTGATGCCGAGACTCCGGCAACATGATCATCCTGCCACCACAAGCAGCGTTTACGAGCAAGATGCATGAACCAGCCATCGCCTCCCTCAATCATATTTTAGGAAAAGGGAGGACCCGTCCCATGGCGCTGCCGCAAGCACATTTAGTGATAAAAAAATTAAAATCCTATTATATTCATCAATAATAACTAATGTAAGTAATATCAATAACAACACACAATAAAGGATATTGCGAGGCTAAAATACTTATAGAAGAATTAACTATTCCATAAACAATATCTAATTAAATACAACCGACAGTGCGCAAGTGACCTAGCTTTTTATAATACGTCAAAATGGCGGATCGGAAGCCATTTTGTGTTTGCAATTTTAATTGGAACGATAAAGGGAAGGCTTTTCGCGGAATATTTAAAGGGAATGCGGTTGGTTGCCGCAAAAAGTTTTTATCTGTTGACGATTAAAATTCCCCGTTTGAATTGAACAAATACGTTTGTTTTTACAGAGCCACGCCCGTGAATTAGCGATGGAGAAATGGCGACTAAACTTTATTTTAAATGTAGTATTAGTATTCATATTATATTTATTCAAACATAATAACTTTTATAACTATATTTACAATACTATGATTACATTAAATTAAAACTATAAAGTGAATTATACCAAGAATACTGGCAGCATTTCCGAGTTGGATAGCTAGGCTGATCCGTTGACTGAAATAGCTGCCAGCACTTGGGTTACCAGTAGCCCTATTGAGGCGAATAAATAGTACTTTGTACAATTTCCGTGCCTCCGGAGCCCACGGGCGAAGTGTCTAGACACCAAACGGCACAAAGTCACTCACTTATTATTAGATAGTATTAATAGAATTATTTTCTTCTACTTTAACAATAACTTCAACATTATGTGAAGATTAGTATCTTATAATATACTAGCTTAGATCAGTCTCTCATCTAGACGTATTCTAGATAAACCGTGACAGGTTTGGAAACATCGAAAAATATTGAAGCAAACAGCTGACCTCTATTTTGAGCAATGCACGCACACATACAAATAAATAAGACGTAGCAAGACGTAGCTTTCCACGCATACTAAAGTAATAAACCTGGTTTGTTTTCATCGGTTGTCTAGGAGTAAGAGAGTTTATCTAGACGTATAAATTATATAAGTGTACTAACTATATTGAAATACTAATTAATTATCGATTGATAAATCATAAAAAATCTGTATTCAATACAATCCACAGTTAACGATAGAATTTTGAAAGCTTCTGAAAATAAACAATAACTCAATGATCTATTTTTAAACAACTTACCCTCGAGTGTCTACAGTTCACAATTCTCATACAGATGATTGAATATTTCTATTACCACTCCATCTTATACATATACACTAACCTAAACTATAAAAGAAATACCTTTACTTGGTGAGAGTACTATAATAGGAAACATTCAGTCAATTTTGCCAAAACCCAGCCTTCTGCAGCAAGTGATACCTCCGAGCCCCATAAGGCCAACGCGGATAAATTGAAAATTACAAATTATAACTCGCATCTTGACAAATTATACTAACAAGTTATTTAGTCTAATGATTTACATATAAAAATATTGTGTATGTAATATAGCAAGGTTTTTTTGTGAAAAAAAAAGGGACGAGACGAGAAGGACGTTCAGCTGATGGTAATTGATATGCTCTGCCCATTACAATGCAGTAATACAATTGTGCTCGTCAACTTGATACATTAGATGTTAAGTCTCATTTGTCCAGTAATTTCATTAGCTACGGCGCTCTTCAGACCGAAACACAGTAATGCTTACACATTACTACTTCACGGCAGAAATAGGCGCCGTTGTGTTTCCCATAATTTAGCCGGCATCCTGTGCAATAGAGCCACTGGTAGATATCTTCTGTTCAAACGTAGACTCTGCAAGACGTACCTTTGCCAACAAATTCTTTACTAATAACTCTACATGGTCTTAATTGTTGCTATGTTAACTTTAACTATAATGATCATGTAAATAGTAATTTTCGAATTATATAGGCTTGACGGATAGGTGGCCGGTGGGGCATAGAGTTCTTATCTAGATCAAGATTTTTTTTTGGCCCATAACATAATAAGTTAGCTAACCTAACGTAGTTTTTTCTTGTAATCGATTACCTATATTGAAACATGATTTAATTCATCACCATCAGACGGAAGACGTCCACTGCTTCACAAAGGCCTCCCCCAAAGATTTCCAAGACGATTTTTATGATTTAAATATTCTTTTTAGGTTGTATTATGCTTTGAGCTGAACTGGTCTTGTTACCATAGATCTAAACAAATAAAACTAAACTTAATTGACTTATTTAAAATTTAATGAAATTTGATTTAATTCAAATGTTCAGTTTATTTATTTTATTACTTACAAATTAGTTTATTATTGATGTTTCTAAATAGACTAATTAGTTATAAATACGATGCGGTATTCGAACGCGTGCCTTTCGGTTAACGTCCCAGCGCTTTTCCAACTAAGCCAACCGTCCGCATTTTGCATGATTCGTTAATCTTGGTATGTTTATGTTGGAGTAAGTTATCTAAAGTAAGATTATGTAATAATTTATTTATTGTTTAAAATAAATTGATAAGTTATATGCATTTATAATGGACATTTTCTTAATGTACCTACTCATATAAAAAAGAAGCATTTGTACCGTAGTTTTCTTTTTAAAGAAAATGTGACGTCACGAGCTTCTTCGTCAGTACCAGCTTCTTCCATTTGACCGCATACAACGAAGAGCGGCTCGAATCATCGACGATCAAGTCATCTCCGATCGGCTTGATTCTCTAGCATTGCGTAGAGATGTGGGTTCTCTCTGCATCTTCTACCGCATTTATCACGGGGAGTGCTCAGAGGAGCTGTTCGGGTTGATTCCAGCGGCCGAATTCCACCATCGGACATTACGTGCAAAGTACCATCCGCATCACGTAGACGTCTGGCATTCCACAACCGCGCGTTTTCTTCGAAATTTCTTGCCTCGCACAGCCACTTTGTGGAATCAACTACCGGCAGCGGTCTTCCCGAACAGATACGACTTAGGGACCTTCAAGAAAAAAACATACTCCCACCTTAAAGGCCGGCAACGCATTTCTTGACACACCTGTTGTTGCGGATGTCCATGGGCGGTTGCCTCACCTCTCCCCATCCCGTGAGCCTCTTTCCCGTTTGCACCCTCTCATAAAAAAAAAAAAACGAGCAAGACATTCAATTAATAGTAAGTTATATGCCCTACCTATTACAATGTCTCGCCTCTTATAATTCTTGATTGAACCCAATCTTCTAAGCGGTATCGCAATTGCGTTTGTTACTTTTAGTTAAAAAAAGTCTGATTAACACAGAAATTTCACTATATACAGCGCCCTAACCAAAACACAATTACGCTTGCACATTTCGGCTTCACGGCAGAAGATGCGCCGCTGTTCTGCCAACGATGTTGACATGCTGTGCTAAGAAGCCTCCCAGTGTTAACTAATAAAAAAAATAAACAAAAAAACAACCAACTTAAAAATAGAACTATTCCGGAACAAATTTATATGCACTAAAAAGTAAAAAATAATAATTGCGTATTCTTCTACAACTTAATAATCAACTTACTATTTCTACTAATCAATATGTAGGTACGGTCTATCCACTTCAAATCATCCCAAAATGAATAACAGATAATGATCAAAATATTTTTAGAGCTCTCCTAAGTAAAATGAATAAATATTAGACTATGTAAAAGACAGTCATATTATAACGATAATATAATGTATTTTCTCCAAATAAAATAAGAAAACAAATACTCTAAGCTTAGATCTTTTATAAGTCTAGATAGACTATGACAGATGTGAAAACGTCGATAAAAACAGACTTTACAATTACCCTCTATTTTGAGCTATTCACGTATGCTAACACAAAGTGTCATACAAATCGCGCGAGTGTAAGACCTAGTTTATCACGCACACTAAACTAATATTCCTGGCCTGTTATTATCGCTTGTCTAACAGCAAAAGACTCTATCCAGACGTATAAATTATCTAAGACTCTATGTTTGGTGGCGTACTTTTACGTTGAACTCTACCTTTAACGGAAGAAGAAAAGAATAGAATATAAAGAAATTTCTCCTTTTTGAACTCGGCCAAAAATTTGTAAATGCAAACGAAAATACATTAAAATGCACTTGGGCTTCCAAAATCATACAATTCCAAATCTATCCCTATTTCATAAAATATCCATAACTCATGCGTCCCTAAATTCCAGAAATACTTCCCAACACCTGCGCCCTATTAACACTAATGTCAAAATAGAATACCAAAACGAAAATATTTGAACCAAATTAGCCAAAAGATATATCCAAGAACAAGGTATTATATTTATTGACGTTAGCAAATGAACCTTAATGGCTTAAAATATGGTTTAATATAACTTAACGAGCTGTAAATGTTATTTTCGACAAACGGTTTTATCTAATTGGTAGGTTACTTGAGTATAACTTTGTATAGGCCCTGCTGTGGATCATAAGCGGTGTGATGCAGAGAATAACCCACTTATTCATAATAGTCTGCTAACTTAAAGCATTGCTGATTCTTACTCTGTCTTCTTCTATTGACCTAAGTCAGAATGAGAAAAAACACTCCTTAGCGGCTGTTGTAAGTTAGCGGACCATTATGAATAAGGGGGTAAATATATATAGTTTCACTGGTAAGTGGTAATTGAAAACATAATTGAATGTGCTGATTGAGCCCAGCGTAGATATGATTATCGTGCATTGATGCGCACAGAAATATCACTCAGAGCTCCACAATATAAAGTATAGAATAGAATATAACATACCAAATTGCTTAGATTTGCAAGAGTGACATCTCAAGTCAATTTCCTAATATGTTTTAATGTTGGGGTTGAGCAGGTTATCAACTGTAAAGAAGATCCTGTAGGTGAAGCTAGAACCTGAGAGTTGAACAAAGCATACTAGATTTTACGACGATACGTCACTCAAATTAATTGCTCAGTTGGAAGAGCACTCGCACGGAACGCGAGAGGTCGTGGGTTCGAGTCCCGGATTGATCATAAAATTGTTTTTTCAAATTTATTTGTGCATCAATCCCAGAAGTGAGAGTTATCACTTTAAAAACATAACAAATTGTTTAGAATAATATTTATTTATCATTAAAATCGTACTTCATACCAAATCCCACAAATAGCGCATATCACAGCACTCTAACACCCTTGCCTGGACAATAATGAACAACGAAGAACCAGCGCGTCGGCTGAAGAGAAAAATCCCTCATGATTTGATCACTGATTGAAGAGGATATGACACAGGTTACATACCGTTCATGTCAATAGAATCAATTGATTATCAAACATACTGATGAATGTCCCAAACTAGGAGACAGATTACAGTAGAAATATATATTAAAATATACCGTAGGGAGTGTTATTCAAATGTGAGTGAATGTCAAAAAAAATATAAAAATATTGTTTCTTATTGAATTTACCGCTACTTCGGAAAGGGTTGAGCTAATGAGAAGAAGTAGCAAGAAACTCATTGCCACACTTTTAAGTCAAGACTTACATTTAAGTTGTTTTACAAATCATTTCAATTACAATATATGCAAAGTGACGCAACAAAAATACTCAAATGTCAAAAAACTGAAAGGCTTATATGAGTAAGTCAAAAAATGACAAAAAAGTAAATTAATATTTATAAACACAAGAGTTATTGAGTATAGTAGATGCATCAATCCACACATACCGTAAATAAATAGAGGCATTATGTGAGCATTTCATACAATAAAATATATAATAACTTTAACTTTAAAGGAAATAATAATAATAAAAAAAACACATCAAGCAGACCTCCCGGTGACAAGAGCATGACGCATGGACCAGCCATCGCCTCCCTCGACCATATTTTAGGGAAGGGAACGACCCGCCCCACGTCGCCGTTAGTAATATAACATATTGCAACAACAATAGGTGAACGTCATGAAGCGATATCAGTTCCTAAAAGGGCTTTGATATGGGGAGAAGAACTGATAAGAAACATCATCAGCCAACCCATCTTTTAAATCTTATTCCTCCCGCCGCGGCCCCGCTCGCGCCTCCAACTTCCATTGAAGTATATCCTTTTTCCATAAAAAAATTATCGATCGGTTTGCGCGATAATGAGTTACTAAAGACTCTTATGGTTTTCTCATGGTTGCCATTGTCAGATCTGGACCACACGGGAAGCACCAGCTTTCAAATAAAAAAATAATTATAAAAATCAGTTCACCCAGTCCATAGTTTTGAAGTAACAAACATAAAAAAACATACCGACGTATTGAGAACCTCCTCCTGGTGGTGACAGATTGATTATTTTGTTTTACAATTTGAATGTCAAAATAAATATATGTGTGTACTTATGTAATTACTTAACTAGTTGTACTTTCTTGACATAGTCAAGTTAAGGAGCAATTTACAGAGTACCTACTGGATCAAATCGACTCCAGATCAAGCCAAAAAGTTCTATTCGCTTCACCAATCCAAAAATATGGCAATTGTAATTTGATCAGCAAAAACTAAACGATGTGCCATAGACAATTTGTATCCTACGATGACTCGTGTTACAAGAAACGTCATAAATCATATTTGTTTTTTTTTTCTCTAGAGAAAAAATGAATGCTAATTGACAACTTCCTCAAGTGGCTTCTGTTAATTATAACTTTATGGTAAGTAAGTGATTCATGACTTATGTTTGGAATTGTTTTTGGAATTCTTCGTGATAATTGTTTAGTACGGCCGTATTTCCGGATGTCATGGTTGAGTTCAAATACTTTTTAACATGTTGTTTTATAGAATTACCACCGTTATTTCAAAATTACCAAAAAAAATTTATATATCAGATACTATTTTATTAACTTCCCGCTAAGAAAATTGAAAGTTTTCGACAATTCGGGAAGTTGCGACCGCTACTAACTCCTTGTGCTCGAAGAGCTCAAAATCGTCATAAGTACAATTTGAAGCGTTTAGGTATGGAATTAGTGGGAAGTTGCAAGGGTTACGTTTTGGGTCAACCGATTTCCTTATTTTTTTAGATATTTGCACATAAAGCTCCGACAATGGTTACTTCTTTATTATGTCTGGACTGCACTAAACGTGGACTTTAAAGACGCCTGCAGGCCTTTGATATGCGTGGCTTCCAACAAATATTGTGCGGTTGTTGGCCATAAAAGGTCAGGACACAACTGTGCTTCCGTGCGTTTATATGCTCCGAAAAAAAAAACCGTATATTTATATTTAAAGAAGTGCATGATAGAATATCAAGGCCATTTGTTAAGAGACGATAGATAAAACTGCTGCCATTCTGGCTACAGATTGTCCGGGTGTAGATGGAGTCTCCGGTGATAGGAATGATTCCAAAAACTGACTTTCAACCTCCATTACTGAAGAGACTCTAGAAGAAGAGAAGAGACTAATAGTTAAATTTTGTTTTTTAGTATTTCTATTCTTTAGTATGTTCAAAATACTTTTTATTTCTTCTATATCGTAACTTACGTTAATAATACGTTTATTTAATTTCTAACGGCCGTTCCCAATATTCAGTCTATCTCTTACTTGAAATAAAATCGTAAAAATCGTTGACTTTTCTGTCCCAATAAACTTATCGACGGTAACTCACCTTATCCGTACATGCTGTCTTTCAATGGGACAACGTACAGCTTACGAGCGATAGAAGTTTGTATGGAAATTGCAATTCACGCGTCCCAATATAAGGCGCTAAGAATGACTTATCGGGTATATTGGGACAGTTTCAGATTATTTACAGCTAACTGAGAGTAGAAGGTAGTAATTTATCTCTATCTGTAGATAGTATGTTGGGAACGGCCGTAAGTCAAATAAACTTTATTCAATGGCTGAAAGTAAGCCCTTTTGAATTGTCAATATGAATATTGTTTTTAAATTAATGAATCTACCATATGTTCGGAAAAAGTAGAGCTCTTGAGAAGAACATACAAGAAACTCAACGGCAATTCTCTAAAATCAAATATTATTTTACAATGGCTGTAATAAACACTAAAAAACTAGTTTTTTTAATTAGCTGCATCCATTATATGACTCGTGTTTAAGTACTTAATATTAATTATTTCATAAAAAGTAGAAGTAATTTATCATCGTTTATTGGATGCAACGAACTTTATAACTTTTAATTCATTGTTTGTGTAAGGATGCTTCGTGAACATGATGGTCGTGATTACTGTCATAATTGGTAATCGCATTCAACAAATACAATAAAAGCTATTGCTTTAGTTATATAAATTTATCACATATTCTTGACTTTAAAAACATGTAATAATTAACCATGCTTTAGTTACTGTCAACTAAATGGGCGCGCTGATAGCTTTATGTAACCACATATATTAATAGTCGTTTAATTTCAGCTTAATGTCACATTAGTATTAAAGAATTTTTTAATTTATTGTAGTCTTTAATCGCTTCCAAGTTAAGCCTAAGTTTTTTATTCAACATATTATCATCATCATTATCAGCCGGAAGACGTCCACTGCTTGTAACAGGCCTCCTCCAAAGATTTCCACGACGATCGGTCCTGCGCTGTCCTCATCCAACGTATTCCAGCGATCTTGACCAGATCTTCGTCCCATCTTGTGGGGGGCCTACCAACACTGTGTCTTCCGGTACAACAACATAATATTATAATCTATATATATAAAAATGAATTGCTGTTCGTTAGTCTCGCTAAAACTCGAGAATGGCTGGACCGATTTGACTAATTTTGATCTTAAATTATTTGTGGATGTTTAGAGAAGGTTTAAAAGGTTTAATAAATATGAAAATGCTCGGAATTAAATAAAAACAACGATTTTGATTTTCCTTTGATGTGCCCCCGTCGTTCAGATATCAAATTGAAAGTATAGTTAAAAATGAATAACTAATTAGTATCTTTGTTTCTCAGGAGGTAAAAATCGAACATTATTCTAGCTACCTATACTTAGTGGATTAACTACAGCTGTTAAATATGATGGGTTTATATATAACGTTTGCTGGGTCAGCTAGTAGTTAATAACAGAAAACTCCTAGATTTATCATATTGTTGGTAAAATAATATAAGAAGTACTGTAAGATTACAGAAAACGCCATGGATTTGTGTAGCATTTTGTTTTCTACTAGAAATAATTATTAGGTAAGAGAAGTTTACTAGCTGTTTGGCATTTAGTGGACAAGAACATATCTCCCAGTTATTCTTGAATTATTAATCTAAACTATTTTGGCACGGGTAATATGATTACAATTCACTGCCTATCTTTTAGCATAAAATCCTTATTTATCATCTTATGATTTAATATCGCAAAATATTGTACAACGTATTCGCGCCAAAATCAGAAAATCAATGAACAACCATATAAAAATTACAGATTCCAAATTCAAAATATGTAATATTCTGTTTATTTTTAATTGTTACAGTATTTTATTTTTTTATGGAATAGAAACGAGCGTGCGTATTTAGGGCCAGATTAAGTATAATATATATAATATATACCTATAAATACGCATAAGAATATTAAGAAAATAAGCTAATAATGGTGATCTAGTATTTGTGTTGATTCTAAGTACGTACGCTAAGCTTACAAAATCACTTCGATGCGTCATTCTTCTCTACGCGAGGCATCTCTAGTTCGTTCAGTTATAAACTCGCCAATCGCTGAACGGAGAGTGAAAGATATATAAAATAATAATAAGCAGAAATGCAAGAAAAATATGTAAGTATGCCGAGGAAAACGATGGTGCAACACATCCCGCAGTTTATATAAGAGTCAGCGTTACTGTCAACAATTAATTTGGCTTAAACCTTAACTATAACAGTTACTATGATGGAACCCAGCCTAAATAATACAGAATCAAGTTCATAGTTATTTTTTTTTTTTTTTTTTTTATGGAATAGGAGGACAAACGAGCGTACGGGTCACCTGGTGTTAAGTGATCACCGCCGCCCACACTCTCCTGCAACACCAGAGGAATCACAAGAGCGTTGCCGGCCTTTAAGGAAGGTGTACGCGCTTTTCTTGAAGGTACCCATGTCATATCGTTCCGGAAACACCGCACAAGGAAGCTCATTCCACAGCTTCGTGGTACGAGGAAGAAAGCTCCTTGAAAACCGCACTGTGGAGGACCGCCACACATCCAGATGGTGGGGATGATATCGTAACTTGTGGCGTGTCGTGCGAAGGTGGAATAAGTAATAATTAGGTTAAGCAGGATTTATAAGTTAATAATTAGGTTAAGCAGGAGTTACCAACACTATTAGCAAATATGTATTTTTTGTGACCCCAACACACGTGTACAAAATATTTTTCACTAATGTCATGGTGCAGCTTCTTGGTGTAAATATCTTTGCAGAACGGTCACAGAAATATGAGAGGAATTTGTACAAATGATTTACAAACCGGGACAAGAATTTTGTGATTTAAGTTTTTTTTTTGTCAAGATTTATGCAATGACGGGACTCATTGCAGCGAATACAATATTTTTTACTTAACCTTTCCTTTAACTTACTTAACCTTTTTTCTTTTCAATACCTTTTTTATATTAATAGTTATAAAACAAGTAATTGTCTGATTTGATAGATTAATGACTGTTCCAAAAATTCAGTCTATCTCCGGTTGTGGCCTACTTGAGATAAAAATCGTAACTATCGTTGACTTTACTGTCCCAATTAACTTATCAACGGTAACTCACCTTATCCGTACACGCTGTCTGTCAATGGGAAGACGTATAGCTTACCATCGATAGAAGTTTGTATGGATATTGCAATTCACGCGTGCCAATATAAGATGATAAGAATGACGGGTATATTGGAACAGCTACGGATTATTGACAGTTAATTACTAGTAGAAGGTAGTAATTTATCTCTATCTGTAGATAGTATATTGGGAACAGCCGTAAGATAACAATATTTGGCAAACAATATTGACGCAATTTTTAATATCACGATCTTCGGATAGTATGACTAACGAGGGATTTTTCCAGCCCTCATGAAAGACTTGAGTTTTAAGTGGATTAAAAGTTCTTGAAAACAGTATTCGTCGTGGACGATTTATAAATTTCTATGATCAAATTAAATTGTATTTTTAATGAGATGAGTCTGAATAAACAGTTTTTGAAGTACTAAGTATCAGGATGGTAGAAGAAATTAGTTTGCATAAAAACTTATAAAGTGGATTAATTTATAAGTTTCTATATACGAATATAGGTACTATTGTTTAAAAATAATTCTTTTAGTTAATATCCAAGTGTATGACAATTTTGGCTATCCTCGTAAACGTGATACGAAATACTATCTCATTCGGGGTAGATAAAGGAGATGTCCCTAACGGAAAGATCGACCATGGAAGTAATTCATGGGACCATGGCATACGGACGGACGCAAAGGCTAGTACTAGTAAAAAGAAGTCAAGTAAATAATATAAATTTTATAGAGATTTTATGTTCAAACTAGCTGACCCGGCAAACGTTGTTTTGCCATATAAAGTATAATTCACGCGATAGTTTTATAAGTAATAAAATATTGCCTATATTATAGCCTGTACATCATTTTCTTCTATTGTGAATAGTTTTTGCAGCGCACGCAAAAATAGGTTTTCGATTTTACACCTTGTGTTACAAAATAGCAATTTTATTACGGATCCCTAATTTTGAAAAAAAAATCAGCCTATAGCCTTCCTCGATAAATGGACTACCCAACACTAAAAGAATCATTCAAATCGGACCAGTAGTACCAGAGATTAGCGCGTTCAAACAAACAATCATCACCGCTCTTCGACAACACTTCCCCAAAAGCCTCGCCTAGTATTGGAATACTGGGTCTCGAAATCTCGAGCGATTGCCAATTCCGTGGCCATCTGGAGGGCAAAGCCAAATTGGCTTCAAAGAAACTGGGCGTCATTAATAGAGCACGGCAATACTTCAAGCCGGCCCACATTCTAGCGCTGTACAAAGCGCAGGTCCGGCATCACATGGAGTATTGCTGTCATCTCTGGTCTGGCGCACCCCAGTATCAGCTCGATCCATTTGACCGCGTGCAACGCAGAGCAGCGCGAATTGTCGGAGACCCAGTACTCTGTGAACGGCTGGATCACTTGGCGTTGCGTAGAGACGTCGCTTCATTGTGTGTCTTCTACCGCATTTATCACGGGCAGTGTTCTGAAGAGCTGTTTTACCTAATTCCTGCCGCCGAATTCCACCTTCGCACGACACGCCACAAGTTAGGATATCATCCTCACCATCTGGATGTGTGGCGGTCCTCCACAGTGCGGTTTACAAGGAGCTTTCTTCCACGTACTACAAAGCTGTGGAATGAACTTCCTTGTGCGGTGTTTCCGGGACGATACGACATGGGTACCTTCAAAAACAGCGCGTACACCTTCCTTAAAGGCCGGCAACGCTCCTGTGATTCCTCTGGAGTTGCAAGAGAGTATGGGCGGCGGTGATCACTTAACAACAGGTGACCCGTACGCTCGTTTGTCCTCCTATTCCATAAAAAAAAAACAAACACTGCAGCTTTATAATATTAGTATAGATTTTAGTAATATTAGCTACTAAAAATGATGTTTCTTTTTTGTTTTAACCTAAAAACTTAATGGACTTCTATTTTTACTTATATTCCTTGGTCTTGACATCTCTCCCGGCAGAAAAGCGGAGATGGCAGTTTTGGATTGGCTATCTGAAGACTGTTATTGTAGTGACGAAGACCCATGATAATGTTAACGACTCAATGTAAGAAAAATAATTTAATAAAAAGAACAACTGTTCATTGAAAGAAGGCTGTAAAATATGGATAATATGACCAAAAATATATAAGTACTAGCTGACCCGACAGACGTTGTTCTGTGTATAATAAATAAAATTATGTTTTTTTATGAATTTGTCAATAATATATCATAACATCAAGAATTACTTCGTGAAATGAGCACCGTCTGCAGAACTGTCACACCGTGCAAAATAATGTATGCCCACATCAAAGGAAAAACAAATTTGTTGTTTTTATTTAATTCCAAGCATTTTCGTATTTATTCTCCTTTTAAACCTTCTCTGGACTTCCACAAATAATTCAAGACCAAAATTTGCCAAATTGGTCCAGCCGTTAGCATCCGGCAGCAGACTAACGAACAGCAATTCATTTTTATATATTAAAGATTATGCATAAATTGTAATTATCTCTAATGATACGGACAGAAAATCGAATGTGTGTAAGAAAAACTTGTAATATTGTGATCATATTATTATTTAAGGTTTTCCTAGTTTCCTGGATTTCCCCCCAACCATATTGTAGTTATTTGTCTGCAAAATAAAGTTATTTATAAATGAATGTAGAGGTTTTGGCCTGTGCTATCTTGGGGCCTTAAAAGAATAGGGAAATCCCAGGCCCAAGGGTGTCGTAACAGGCAACTGCCATTTTCTGCATTTGTCAGCTTCTTTGCACAGGATGCGAGTTAGATTATGGATACCACAACGAAACCTTTTGCTGCCGTGAAGCGGTAATGTGTAAGCATTATTGTGTTTCGGTCTGAAGGGCGCCGTACCTAGTGAAATTACTGGGCAAATGAGACTTAACATCTTGTCTCAAGATGAGGAGCGCAATTGCACTGCCGCTCATTCATGAATAGCTGCTTTTCTATACAAGACAAAATTCATTAATCGCGAGTAAATCCACGGGGCATAAGTAGTTTTTGAAAAAATGTATAGTTGTAAGAATCATTCTATATAGAGTTAATATTTATTTGACAGACAGAGCCATATCAAACAAACTAACAGCAATATGGTATCATAAGCCCTCATCATTTATCTCACAGTCAGTCAATCTCAATAACACAAACTCTTTTATAAAACACAACAAACAATTCTAACACTTAACACAATATAAATAAGGCATAATATTTTGTCCCAATAAATTTGTCGACGTACTCAATTTTTCTTCGCACCCCACGTAATTAACTGTTTTCCCTTCCGAATACAAAATACCTATTTAGTTCAATCTACTTGTGAAAGAGATGGCAAGGGTGTTTGATGAATGTCAGAGAGAGACAGGAATATGCCCTAAGTTGCACGGTTAGAATGATAGGGAGGGTAGTTTCAATCGTTTAAAGAAGCCCCTCGGAAAGATATTTATGGAATAAACCAAGCGTTAAGTGATATATACACCCTGGTGTTATTAATAATACATTTATGATATATTACTTACTATTAATACA
Organism: Leptidea juvernica; assembly: GCA_949711755.1. Lineage (NCBI taxonomy): Eukaryota > Metazoa > Arthropoda > Insecta > Lepidoptera > Pieridae > Leptidea > Leptidea juvernica. The sequence continues at coordinate 3,696,625 of CATIXQ010000034.1, read as the reverse complement.
GATTTTAATTTGTAACAAAGTCAAGAATTCAAACCCGTACCACATTACAGTAATAGAACTGAGCTTTAACATCATACTAAAACATCCGAATCGATGCACGCACACATACACGGCCGCTAAGCAATCTTGGGAAGACAAACCTATTAGTGCCACGCCGTACGCCGCCGAGACTGGTCGCTGTCCGAGTTAAATAAGCTGCGATGCGCCGTCCGCGTCGTCAATATTTTTGTATGTGCCAACCCTAGCACTCAACCCAGACGTAGGTATAAATGTCAAGGAGACCGCTGAGTTACACTTCTGTTCTATTATCTGTAATGTGCCCGCACGTACAAAAGTATCGCATACAAATATCATTTAAAAGAGTGGCAATGAAATGGTAAATGGTAAAAAAAAACATGTGTTTTTACCATTTACCAGAGTAACAACATAACAAATATAATTTTTCAATTATACCTATACAACTTCACAGAAATTGGGTACATAAGGCTTAAGAAAAAAAAACCTGTATTAAATTGTAACTATTTTATTATTATGACTAAAAATTACGTTTTCCAACGTTGCCCTAGAGTAGCGCGTCTCTTCCACGGGAAAAATCTAACGGCTTCATAGTACCATACTACTGTAATAACATAATACAGTCATAGCGCGTTTTAATAACTTACAGTATATGTGCAGTGCCACCTAGTTTAGTTTAGGGTAAGCTATATAATTTAACATAATTAATGTAACTACATTAAACAATGACTATAATACAAAAATTAATAAAATCACACTCGCGTGTTGGATTTAGCAAACGAAATATATAATCACTCGAATCACTTGAATATGAATAAGTCTTTTTATTTTAATCACTTTCAAACTATTATATGTCAATTTCAACAGTCTACGGGTTGGTATAAATATTGATATTTGAAGAATAACGGCAGCAAAGAGAGCTATGGCACATTATCGCTTTGAATAGTCTCAATCGCATTAAAAAAACATCCATAAAATGTGCCTCTTAGATAGTTTATTTTTTCATTAGTGAGTGTCTTTTTCTGTTTGACCTGACCAGTGGGTAATTATGGGTACCACAACGGCGCCTATTTCTGCCGTGAAGTAGTAGGAAACATAATAACTGGGCAAATGATGCTTATCATCTTGTCCCAAGGTGACGAGCGCATTTGTAGTGCCGCTCAGAATATTTGGGTATTTCAAGAATCCTGAGTGGCATTGCATTGTAATGGGCAAAGCGCATCAGTTACCATCACCTGAACTTCTGCTAGACTCGTCCCTTATTTTCTTATAAAAAAAAACAAGTCTAATAATCTAATACCTGTTTATTTTATAATACTTAGTTGTGAAGATATATTATTAGCCTTTATTGTTATTTATGTGATTATATATTTTGTAATCAGCGCTGTAAATCTCCCTCATGATAGAAAATAAAAAAAATATTATTCTTTACGACACTATACTGAACTTTGATAAAAAAAAAAAACAACATGGCACGTAACCGAAAATCGTGACCACATTTTTTTTATGGAATAGGAGGACAAACGAGCGTACGGGTCACCTGTTGTTATGTGATCACCGCCGCCCACAATCTCTTGCAACACCAGAGGAATCACAGGAGCGTTGCCGGCCTTTAAGGAAGGTGTACGCGCTTTTTTTGAAGGTACTCATGTCATATCGTCTCGGAAACACCGCACAAGGAAGCACATTCCACAGCTTTGTAGTACGTGGAAGAAAGCTCTTTGTAAACCGCACTGTGGAGGCCGCCACACATCCAGATGGTGGGGATGATATCCTAACTTGTGGCGTGTCGTGCGAAGGTGGAATTCGGCGGCAGGAATCAGGTTAAACAGCTCTTCGGAACACTCCTCGTGATAAATGCGGTAGAAGACACACAATGAAGCGACGTCTCTACGCAACACCAAGTGGTCCAGCCGTTTACAGAGCACTGGGTCCTCTACAATTCGAGCTGCTCTGCGTTGCACGCGGTCAAATGGATCGAGCTGATACTGGGGTGCGCCAGACCAGAGATGACAGCAATACTCCATGTGTGGCCGGACCTGCGCTTTGTAGAGCGCTAGTATGTGGGCCGGCTTGAAGTATTGCCGTGCTCTATTAATGACGCCCAGCTTCTTTGAAGCCAATTTGGCTTTGCCTTCCAGATGACCACGAAATTGGCAATCGCTCGAGATTTCGAGACCCAGTATCCCGATACTAGGCGAGGCTTTGAGGGAAGTGTTGCTGCTATAAATTTTCTCACATAGGTACGTCAATAAAGAAGTTTCACTTCAAAAGCTTGTGACATTCATAAGTGTCCTTGAGCTATATGTGTAAAGTGATTTTGATTTGATTTGAATATTTCGATGTAGCACTCGAATTGTACCTATACGTCGTAGCATATTGATATCGTATGCAAGATGTTTTTAAGGAGACTGTAACTTTGACCTTCGAACTCTTTCAAAGCATCGGCTTAAATTATTAAAAAAAAGAACTTTTACGCAAAGAGAAAATTCAGTTATATTGAAACTTAAACAAAAGTGTTTTATTTAGTTCGATTCGTTACTATTTAACAACGATATGTTAATAATCTCCTCCTTTTTGAAGTCGGTTAAAAAGCACCTGTTCTTTTGAGTATGGGTAGGTATTTCGAACGGTTGGTACATTTTGAAATTCAATTATTGATTTAAAATATAAATAATATATGAAAATTTTGATACTCAAATGTTCAATGTCAAAATATCTACAAGTTTTTTAATATACCTAATTCTGTAAGTTTTACTACTTACGCTTATATCTGAGAGATCAGAAACTGTGTAAATAATTATAAAACTGAAAATAGTGTCTAATGGAGCACAACAAAAACATCTGGGAGTATTTCTTGCACTGCTTCTTCTTCTCAGAAGATATCCTGTTTCCGAAGCGCTTTATTTGAAATCGAAAAGAATTATTGTAAAGGTTTTTATGAAAAATAAATTAATAATAGCTAATATAAAATTTATATTTGAACTTCGCAAAATATCTGTTTATTCTTGAATAAACAATAAATCATTAAACTTAATCTTGAGTTACATGTCTATTGGCGTAAATGGTAGATATTAAAATAGTTTTTTTGAATAAAGTAACTAATAAATAAAAGCAATGTAGAGTAAATTATTACCTAAGTAGGATATTTAAATAAGCTAATGTAAGATATCAAAGAAACATAGTACCTTCATTATTTGTTTAATTTTTTTTATGAAAATAAGAGACGAGACGAGCAGGACGTTCAGCTGATGGTAATTGATACGCCCTGCTCATTACAATGCAATGCCGCTCAGGATTCTTGAAAAACCCCAAAAATTCTGAACGTCACTACAACTGCGCTCGTCACCTTGAGACATAAGATTCTAAGCCTCTTTTGCCCAGTAATTTCACTAGCTACGGCGCCCTTCGCACCGAAACACAGTAATGCTTAGACGTTACTGCTTCACGGCAGAAATAGACGCCGTTGTGGTTTCCATAATCTAGCCGGCATCCTGTGCAGAGGAGCCTCCCACTGGTATATTCAAATCAAATCAAAATCACTTTATTCATGTAGGTACATGATTTTGACGGATATGACAGTTATGAATGTCAAAAAAAAAATCTTATTGAATCTACCGCTATAGATACGTATGTTCAATATTTTTATTAATACATTTTCTACAATAACTATTCATTTAAAGGAAGAAGCATAGAATACAGATCACTACATTTTTATCATTAATTAATCTTTAAATAATGAAATTTTAAACTAAGCTATCCCTTAAGCTTTATAGCATTTAAATATTTAGTGCTAAGGGTCTTTAGAGGGTTATTGTTTTTAGAGTAAAATTGTATGATCATAGATTATCAGTTTCTAAGTACTTCTTAATTTATTAAGTAATTAATAGTTAAAAAGAAATAAAAAGTGAAAACAGATTCAGTTTTCGGACGTCAAACTCTAACATCAAACCTATGAGTTCTATTTTACGAAATATGAAACACATAAAAAGTAATCAAATACATCTCAAACATTAGCATAAAACGTTTAAACGAACAACTAAATGACAAATCAAATAAATCACAACACGAAACGTTTCATTGTCCTCACAGGAGCTGTAAATCAAGGCGCTAATTTGAAACGGTGCTGTAAACAGAACGCCGAAATTTAGCAAAATACCCTGACACTAATCTCACAAAGGGAAACCGAAGTACCACTCAAAGGATTCTAACAAGCGGCATTCACTGCTCATTATATTTTTATACTTTATACCTCTGGACATAAAGTGCGATCAGGACGTACCCCTACAAAAGGTAATTATGTTTTGATTTCCACAAAAAATCGAGTATCACAAAGGAGACTAACGAGATAAGAGCGTGCTAAATCGTTTCCCCACCGCCTGCGTGGATCAATTCGCTCACGAGCGGTCGATTGGCTGAGGGAGATGGCTTTATTTCTCGGGAGGAGTTAGTCCGAGACACGCCCTGTTCCACGCGACTGTGTCTACCGAAGCTCGGCCGCCAGTCAACCTCCGAATGCGCCCGCATGCGTACACGATCCCCCGATCGCGTTGTGAAACTGTGCTAAATGGGAACTGGCAATCAATGTTAAAGAAACAAAGTTTTGAGGACAAAGAAGTGAACATGGCGATCCAGAGTGTTTCTAGATATCCTAGCAGTCCGGCTGAAGCGACGGAACCGCCTAAAGCATCAAGAATTAGCTTCAGTGTTGCATCAATTCTAGCAGACACAAAAGCGAACCAAGTCGATGAGACGGCTGAAATGATCAGGCACCATAGAACGATACCTGAATCGCCATTACGGCAGTCACCTGAAGCACAACCGGAACTTCCCGGCGGTAAAACTCTATCTCCACGACCGACATCTCATACTCCACCTCTAAACTTAAACGTTGCTGCACCAGTTACGTCGTCTGATGAAGAATACGAAGATTCGGTTAACCAAGAAGATTCAATAGTAGATGTAGAAGATTTACAGAATGGTATGCAGAGTGATGAAGATGATAGAGCATCTGATAAGGAGAGATTAGGACCTATTAGACCGACACCTTTTAGTGCTTTGGCTGCGGCAGCGGCTGCGTATCATGGCTTAGGATGGGGAGGACCTGCTTCAGTAGTTCCTTCATTTGGACCTCTCTTTCAATCACATTTCCCCGTTGGACATATAACAGGTAATAATTCTTTTTGTTTACAAATTTTAATACATTTCTCTTTCTTTAACACTTTTGAGTATTTTTTTTGCTCTTATTTTTCTAATTTACAAAAGAGGACAATAAAATATTGTAACAATAGGTTTCAGTACATTTATTTCGATCCACAATATATATTAGTCAAGAATGATAAATTGACGTATAACATTTTCTTATTATTTTAATTCATAGTGTAGGCTAGATGTTTTTTATATTTTTTATGATTCCGTGAATAATTTCGCAGGTCCTTTCAAAAGATGTCATCTTACAATTCCTTTAGTAACTTCATTCATGGTTCTGTACCATGACAAGACAGTTTTGATTTATTGTTAGTCCTTTTGAAGCTGTACTTTTATTTCATCAATGATTTTTTCCACCTTTAGCTAAAGAGTGCTTAAAGTGTATCAGCGTGATCCAATTTTTAGCCTCTTAAGAGATATGTGCAAATTGGTCTCCATGTATATTAGCTTTAAAATAAACAGTCGTTATAACATATCATTGTTTTTAATTAATAACAGTTTTTTTTAACTACATAACCAGTTAATTAACATTTTAATTATTGTTGTTTGTACAAATCTTGGCACAACGTGTGTTTAATTGAGCTTGTTTATATAATTACAAGACAATTAATTTAATTACGCATACCTACACATAAATGTTATACTGTTCATAAAACTATTAGAAATACTAATTGCATTCAAATTGCTATTTATTGCCAAAACAATTATAATATTTTTTTGCACTATGATTCTAGTTTGGTAATTAATTATTATTTTAATATTTAATTAATCTGCATTGTAATCGTTAATAGTTTGCCCTCTTTACTATGTATCCCACCTTACACCTTAGTGAGATGGGGATGGCTGAAAACCAGCGCTGGATGAAAATATTATTTCAAGCAGCATAATCTGAGCCTACTCCCTTTTGTCTTAATGTATGTTTGTAATAAGCTGATATTGTATACTTAAATTAAGTTCAAGGCAAATAATTTTATTATTATTAATTATTTTACAACGAACGGCTTGTAAAACAACGGTCTAATTTTAAGAATATTAGTTTATATCGATGCTATAATAATATAATATTCATTACATACATCTCTATACGGGAAGGAGGGGAAATATATTGTGGGTAAGGTAAATCAGAAAACTACATCATTATGATCAGAATTTCCTTATTAATGTACAGATATATGTAATTTATATATCAATTTCGAATTCTCATAATCTTTTGCAGATCGAAGTAAAAGGACCTACTAAAAAGTAACTTATAACAAACTACATCTAGTCCCGTAGGAAGAAAAAAGCCCATAGGTCATTTTCAATCGGTAATTACATGAAAATTGCGTTGATGTTTGTAATTCCAAAACTGCGCGTTTAACAAGAAAGTTTTTTTATGCCAATAAGGGACGAGACGAGCAGGACGTTCAAGTGATAGTAATTGCCCTGCCCATTAAAATGCAGTGCCGCTCAGGATTCGTGAAAAACCCAAAAACTCTGAGTGGCACTATAATTACGCTCGTCGCCCTGAGACAAGATGTTAAGTCTCATTTGCCCAGTAATTTTACTAGCTACGGTGCCCTTTAGAGCGAAACACAGTTATGGGTACACATTTCTGCTTCACGGCAGAAAGTTTTGCCTCACACAGCTATTCTGTGCAATAATCTGCCGGCTGCTTGTACTACAAAACGACTTAGGGATCTTCAAGATAAGAGTATTATAGTCTCTGCTTAAAGGCCGGACATGCATCTTTGTGCTCTGGTATTGCTGATGTCTATAGGAAGCTGATTTCTATCTTCCAACACGTGGCCTATTAACCGCCGTTGATATCAGAAACAATAAGAGATCTTACTTCCTACCGCATTTTTTTTTCTTTTGCTATTCATCACGCTTTATGAAGAGTGGTAATCGTGGGGTTATTTAATGTCTGCGCTGAAACATTGGATGGGTATCACGGATTTTACTGACTCAGTAGGTATAAGAAATGAATTCCGTTGGGGCATCGGAAAGTCCACGAAATTTTAACTGCATATTTGTCTTGTCATGTTAACTTACAATAAGTTTTGTTAAGTAGTCATATACTAGTTATTTCATAGTAATTCCAAAAAAATCGACCGTTATCAAAGACGTTTTAATTAGAAACATATTAAAGTCAACAAGGCAACAGTTAGTTTTACCACTGCACAGTGAGTCTTACCACTTCGATAAAATTCTGATTTAAAATAAATAACTATTAAAATTTAAGAATTCCATACCCAAATTGTTACTGTTAATAGAAGTAAACTTAATTCATTAATTGTAAATATATTAATTCAAACAAAACAAGTCTTATAACTATATTTACAATAGTATGATTACATTTAATTAAAACTATCGTTACTGGGAAGTGTACCAAGAATACTGGCAGCATTTCCACGTTGGATAGCTAGGATGATCCGTTGGCAGTAATAGCTGCCAACGCTTTGATTTCCAGTAGCCCTATTGAGGTGCGAAGATAGTATATTCTTCGTGCCTCCTGTATCTCGACACCAAACAGCATGAAGATGTATGACAATAAATATATATATGCAAGAGGTGGATAAAATGAGCGTGCGTGTCACCTGACGTTAGGAGATCACCGCTGCCCACATTTTGTTGCAACACCAGAACAATCACAGGAGCGTTGCCGGCGCAAAAGCACACAAATACCTAGTCATTATAATATGTGATTTAGTAAATTAAATTATAATAAATAAACTATACCTTTTCATTGCTAGCATAGGTTAACAATACAGATATGCCTAATACTAATGTTAGCATGTTAATGACGCGATCCGTTGTCGGTAACGCGGCCGGTTACCAAAAGAAACGCTTAGAAAATAAATAACATCGGTGGCATATCTTTATATGAAATAACGAGTGATAATTGAGTCTCCCTTAGTCAACTTAAACTGACTTCACCCGATCAAGCGTTAAATAGCCGAAGCATAACGGCTCGGTCTCATTCAACACCAACCAAACAATATTTTCGTGAAACTTCAATAAAAAGATTTCTTTTTTTTGACCGGATCTTCTAATTAATTTAATTTAATTAGGTAGGGAACTACAAATTATGGATTTTTCCTTTCACTTAAAATTTTAATCTTTTGTTTTGTTTATTATAAGATTATATGTGCTTATAATAATAGGGGCTAGAGTATGTAATTGCTATTGGTACTTCGAATTGACATAGAACCCTCATGGTTTGACATTTTTGAGTGAAACTTTTTTCACATGGTACCTATGTAGTTCTTCTATGTTCTCTGCAACATTCGATTATCGTCGAATTTCAGTTGTTTTTTTATTCAACTTAGACAAGAAAGTTCCGACGCGGAATTAACGCGCCGTAAACAGCTCGCAATATCAATGTTGCCTTTGGAGAGGGGACTGCTAATAAACGCACAGTACTAATTTGGTTTAAACGCTTTCATGATGGAAACTTTGATTTGAAGAACACTCGCACACAGGTGAATGAATAAAAATGATTTGAAAGAGATGGCGGAAGCCGATCCGAGTCAAACCACCCAGGAATTAGCTGCATGGTTTAACGTTACCTGCCCAACTATATTGACTCATTTGCGACAAATCAATAAAATAAAAAAAAAATATGAAAAATGGATGCCTCAAATGATTTGACTGATCTGCAGAAAAAATCTGCAATTAAAAAAAATACTTAAACATCAAATACAAAATGCCTTACACGAGTATGTCAAAAAGTATTTTTTTAAACGAGCCAATCTTGTATGTACCTATATATACTTTGAAACTCTGAAACGGCAACGATTTTTATAAAATTTAGTATACAGGGGATTTCGGGGCGATAAATTGATCTAGCTAGGTTTCAATTAAAAAAAATGTACTTTTATTCGTGTTTTAATGAGAAATAGCTACAATAACATTAGAATACAAAGGTTAATTTCGCCACTATATACAAGACTATAATTGCTCAGATGGGACATTGGGTATTTCGGAAAGCAGAAGACCCCGGTTCGAATCCAGATGTCCTATTAGTTTTTTTATGTTAAAGTTTTGTACATTCTTAAAAACCCGAGCAATGCTCGGTTTATCAGATATTGTAAATTAATAAGATAAAATAAAATAGTTATTGAGAACAGTAGATGCATCAATCCACACATACCGTAAATAAATTTATTATGCGAGCCTTTTATTAGCTATTTTATAAAAAAAATAACTAAAACGTATTTTGGCATGACCTATCTTTTGTCTGTGGTTAGTTATTTATATTTAGATACATATGTTAAGTAAACATTGAAATTCAGTGATATCGAAACGCGAAAACAAAGCTAAGCGCTTCGCCAAAACCCTCGAAGGAACCGGTTGTAAAACCAACAAATAAGTGTCGTTATACCGAGATACCCAACATAAATAAAGGATCTGTCGAAAGGCGAAAACAATTCCGAGGAAATACGGCGCGGATTTAGCAAACATGGCCGAACGTTTGCATAACACTCCGCTTTTGTGTCAATTCGATTTAGGTTTTAGAAGATAAGTGTTAGAGGGAGATCCAATGTTGTGATATTTACGTTCATATTATACCTTTGTATATATATACACATATTTGCCCGAAATTTAATTGAAGACATATTAAGAAACTAAAGAAAATACAGAAAGATTAGATAATTTATAGTTTATACGTGTAGATCGTGGGTTCTCAAAGTGGACGATAACGCCCCCTTGTGGGCGTTTGAGACTTTCAGGGGGGCAGTAGAAGACGCAGAGAAAATTAGGGGGCATTGAGATGGCGCAGATAGGGCGTGGGTAGATTAGAAAATATAGTCTAAAAAGGCAAAAAAATACACGAAAATACTCTAGAAAAAAACATATTCTCAAAGTGAGGTGATTCTCAGGTGAGCAAAATAAGGTTGAGAAACTATGGTCTAGCTATTGCTATGGGGTAACTCCACAAACAAAAACAAAATATTACTGGCTCAAAAGAGATGTATAAGAGCAGCTGTGGCTGGTATAGGGCCCTTCGATAGCTGCAGACCTCTATTTTTTAAATTTAAACATACTCACTGTTACCGAAATTTACGTATTAGAGGCTAGCTTATTTGTTAAGAAAAATTCAAATATCTTCACTCGGCTGGGCGACTGTTCTTTGTTTCCATCGCGTGATCCTACGAGACTTCGAGTACCCCACATTTGAACCACTTTGTACCAAAAAAACTGTCATGCTATGTGTGTAGAAATATTTAATAATTAACCAAAAGAAATAAGAGAGGAGACAGTGTTAAATAGATTTAAATTCAAATTATTAACACTATTAAAAAAATATTGTTTTTACTCAATAAATGAATATAATCAAACGAAGTGGTAACTGGCACCAATACTATTTTTACCAATAATATTATATTTTATTGTGATTATTTTTACTTCATTATCTCTTAGCATTTCATTTATTATTGTAAATGTGTATTGTAGAGTCTTTTAGTAGGCTTTACGTTGATAAAATTAAATGTAGCAGTAGTTATTGATTGTGTTAGGTATATAATATTGTGAAGTGAAACCACAAAAATATTTGCATGTCTCTCAAGACGAAACATGTGTCTGCTCTTAAATTTGTAAATACTTTACTTGTGAATGTTTCTGGCAAATAAAGAACTTTGACTTTGATAGAGTCTCTTGCAGTTAGACAACCGATAAAAACAGGTCAGGTTTATTGCTTTAGTAAGCATGAAAAGCTAAGTTCCAAGCGATTTGTATGTCAGTTTGTGTTAGTGTGCGTGCATTGCTCAAAATAGAGGTCAACTGTCATAGTCTATTAATCTAGACGTATTAATGTACACACTTACTAGGCATTAAATGGAAGTTATATTAAGAGGCAAAACAAAAAGCAAATTCGTTTCATATAGATGAAGGCATTGAGCGCAGTTATATGATGAATTTTGTAGTTTTTTTTTTATTTTCCATGATCTTCTCATGATCCTGATAAGAATATGAAACCAAAAATAATGAAATTAACGTCATCGTTCCTTGAATCGTGCGCAAATCAAGCTAATTCGACTTATTGTGGTGGTAGTTTTAATTACGTTGAAAAATTCCGTTACGTAGACACAGGTCAGGCTAATATATAGCGTATAAAAACGCGTAGTTATCACTTAACAACAGGTAAGTTCATTGAATGAATTATTAATCAAATGTAACCGAATAGAACAGTATAAACGTAATAAACGACATTGATCATAACGCATACCTTGCATTGTAATTGAATAAGCATGTACGCTACGGTTCATGGGATCTAAACACGCAATGTATTGCGTCTACCAGCAAACATCGCTAAATTAAATTAATAATTATTTATCTACTTAATTACACGTCTATGAAAAGAATTACAACAATTTCAATGCATATTACAGGAATGTGAGAAATGTTGAACGCTTATATTGTTAAATGTCTTTCGTCGGTTTAAATTACGAAGAAATTATATTTACCCAATTAATTATGTGGCTCTGTATCACAAACCTGCCTTCCATGTTGGTATTTTAATCTCGATGAAAGAACAAGTCACATAGTATTAATAATTACTCCTAGGAGCCTTTTCATTTCTATATCCATTCGTTTGACATTATGTGTCAGTTTTTTTTTTTATATTAGAGGAGGCAAACGGGAAGTTGGACATCTTCAACGGCAGGGGTCAAGATTTATATTGTAATTTATTAAAACTGTAGCGTGACTTTATATCTTAAAACTATATTTAAAATACTATGATTACATTAAATTAAAACTATAATTGAACTAAGTGTTGTGACGTTGGGGGTTTCGTGGTAATAGAAGAGAAAAATAAACCCACTGGTCAGCACAAGGAATTTATTATTAGTAGTGGTAGTACAAGGCCGTGGATAAAAAAGGCCCGTCAAATAATTTGCCACCCAATATCTGTAGTGGGCGAGTACTGCCCTGGCTTGTGGCCGATGGCTGCAGGCCCCAGATGAAGTAGACGGAGACACGCGTTGGCCTTGCAGTCGTGTAGGTGCCGATAGGAGGTACAACCACGGAGACTCCGTACAGGAAGTAACACCGACCTGCTATACATGCAGCAAGGACAGGTTGTAGGTGCAACCTCGGACCCTGGAATTTACATCCAGCGTGTTATAAAAGTTATTCCGCTACTTTCTTTTTATCAAGAATACTGGCAGCATTTCTGCATTGGATACCTAGGCTGATCCGTTGACTGAAATAGCTGCTAATGCTTTGGTTTTCAGTAGCCTTATTACAATCTCCGCGCCTCTGGGCCCCACACCGGCCAAGTGTCTCGAAACCAAACGGCACAAAGATGTAAGACTCACTGATACTGACATATTTGCTACGTTTGCTGTCTTCGGCACTTGGAGCTGCAGCCCCAGCACCAACTGACGTAACTTGGACATAAGAAGGAGCCAGAGTTTCGACGCAAGTCGCATCCCACACCAGCGCCTTTCTCCGTGCCCAAGTAACCAGGATCAAGCGTCCTGATAGTAATGTCAGAACGCCGGTAGATATCTGCGATATACATTTAAGAGCGGCAAATGCCCTGCGGATGACTTGATTAATTCAATTAAAAGTTGTTGTGGATATGAAACCCTGCTTGGGTGAGCCTTCTCACATATTATATTTTCTTACAGAGTCATTCAGTACTGCTAACTACCCACAATATCGCCAGCCTGTCTGTTTATCAAATGTAACGTAATACTAATTAGGTTGCCATAATAGAAATCATTGAAGGCCACTTCCACCATGCGCCAATCACGACTTAATCGAATTCCACCGAGCGTGGTGCATTAGCAATTTAACATTTATAATAGTCTATTATCCCGGACCGTAAACAAATAGGAAAATACAGGTAATAGTCGCATTAACGCGTATTATACTTCGTAAATGCATAATGGAGGCTATTGCACTGCGATAAAGAAACGAGTTTGTGTTTTATTTTCAGTGGTTGCTCGCAAGATTTGTTCGTGATACGACTTAATTTGATCACAGCCCTACGGGTATATAGATATGCGAATGTTATTTTTTTCATCTGCTTTTGACAGAAGAACATTAGCTTTAATGATATGCGATCAATTTGTTATTAAACACGATTATTTGTGTAAAACTGGCATGTAATAGTAGTCCTAAGCGAAGCCAACACATTAACTATTCAATCACAGAATTACTTATTTAAAAAAAAAATCTATGAGACTTTTTGTTATAAAATACGTTTTAATTTTAATTTTTAAAAGTTTTTTTTTAATTTTGCAACTTCTGAGTAGCACGTTTTCTAAGTCTCCAAGCACAATCGCAGGGTCACTCTAAACCCTGAGCGCCCCTGTATTTACATGGGCAGAGACAATGAACATTGATTGTTACATGACATACCTTTAAAAAATCTTGATGAATCTTCGGAATACATAATTGGTATCACTTATTTATCTGACAAAGAACTTTAACTTTAACAAGATAGAAATATTATTAATATATTTCAATTTAATTGATAAGAAAACTTAAGTCGGAGCTAACTAACGGTTAAGAGGTTCTAAACACGGTCAAAGGGGCCCCAAAGCCCTAATCTCTCCTAATATTTCTCTCTATATACTTGCTAATTCAATCTATTTTCAACCTTATGAAATCTAAACATCTTAGTCAACTCAACTCAAAAACAACTTCTATTCAACTTTAATGTAACATTTAGTTAGTACATCAATCGCCCACGTTTACCTTTAAAAGCATTATCACTGTTTAAACTTAACAAAAAATTAGAGTTAATTAATGAAAAATGCAAATAAACCATGTCAAAACGGTTCGTGTTATGTCGCCATTACACAGTGTTGCATGCTCCCATACAATTTTGTTTTGCAATTTTTATCAATTAAACCTTTAAACGCGCAATGTGCTACTGGGCGTTTTGACATCGCCATTGAACACAGCCAAGTTAAGATATGTGTAATGGTTTCAGGTTTATTTCTTTTGTGTGCATGACAGCTACGTCTTACATGCGCGATGCATCAGTCACTTTGCGTGCGTTGCTGAAAATAGAGGCTAACTGTTCACCGCTATTTTTTTAGACATTTCATATTCGCAGCTGTACAGTCTATCTACACGTATAATTAATCTAAGGATTATACAAACTGGACCAAATCAAATACGAGTTGTATTTATAAGAATTTCTTTTACCTCGATTATTATTACATTTTATCAAACCGCGGCCGGGAAGTACTAAAATACTTCAAATTACCAAAAATATAGTTGAATGAGGAAATTACATTTCCTTATGCATTGTATCATTCATGTAGGTACAAATACCCAATAGGTTGTAATAATAATATTGGTTGACCATAATTTCCAGATATTATTATTGCACTAATTAAATATAGGTAGTAAATTGTGGTAAGAGTGTTTGATATATTTATTGTTTAAAACAGTTACATATTTGTTATTTTTAAGTGGTATCCCTAAATTCTGGGAAAAAGTATAGAAATTTGATACCCACCAAAATTAATGGACGATGGTGGTTTTGAACTAAGCCAAATGTCTGTTTGACGCATGATTTTTGCTATAGAGCTGTTACTAAAATGGCAACATTAAATGAACACACGGGTACAGTTAAGCAAACCTTAATCGTAAAAAAAAACCGTACATAATTGAAATTTTCAAACAAATATTTTTTTTAATTTAGGAAACAAAATTTTAATCACCCTTTATTTTGGTCGCAGAAGACTGCACGAAGTAGGTATCAGTGCCTACGCTAGTCCGCGGCTACTAGATCCTACAGGATGTTCCGAAATGATATTATGGAATATTTATTTATTTAGATGAGTTATTTGTTTTATATATTTTTGAATATTTTTTTAATGATAACATTTAATTAGTACTACCCGTGTGTATACGCCATTGTCACCATGTAATGTACCATGTCGCCATTGAGTTCCACGTGGTAAGTACATACAATATTTAATGTTTTTCGAAATTGCGTTCACCTACGTTTTTGCTTGCGTAGATTTCGCTTCATGAATTAAAAAGTCAAAATGCCCGCGACTGTTTCGAGCCTATTAAATGCATTATATTAAAAAAATGTGTCAAATTTATTATAGTGCTCCTTAGGCCACTGGACACCAGGTGAGTAGCTCCCCTTCCAACCAATTTGGTGGCGTGACCAGCTCGGACGCGCAATGACTCTGGTGTCTGTATGGAGTCTAGTTTGGTACCTGACACCACGTTTAATTACAGCCCTAATCTTATTAAATTGACCAGTGGGAGGCTCCTTTACACAGGATGCCGCCTAGTTTATGGGTACCACAACGGCACCTATTTCTGCCGTGAGGTGGTAGTAGCTAGTCAAATTACTGGGCAAATGAGACTTAACACCTTATGTCTCAAGGTGACGAGCGCAATTGTAGGGCCGCTCAGAATTTTTGGGTTTTTCAGGAATCCTGAGGGGCACTGCATTGTAATGGGCAGGGCGAATCAGATACCATCAGTCGAACGTCCTGCTCGTCTCGTCCCTTATTTTCATAAAAAAATCCATTTAAAGAACAAAAAAACTATCAAATACACAAAAGGCATGTCAGAAACAGATTCTTTATTCGGCCCCATCCTGTCATGAAACATTCGAATCAACATAACTCTGAGATTCAATAATAATTGCAAACACTACATCGTCACTACTGAATGCAACAACTAATTAGGAAAGTCTTTTGATATCGCTAATTAGTGCAATATAATGTCGTTACAAGAATTTGCCAATGTAAACTTAAAGATAAGAGCTTCCATATTTGTTTATCCGAATAACTGTACGCTTATCGAGTTAAAGCATTCGTTAGTAACCTAAAACCTTATTACGCGATCCTTTAACACTCAATTTTACACCATAACACAAGGCAATATGTCTTAAATTTGTGAAACGCCGGTTTTAAGGGGTTTTTTCGCTCGATACTCGCACGATTGCCTTTCCTAATTGGTTCGCCATCTGTTTTAATTCATTTCGCGATAGTTTACAATTTTATAGACCCGTGGCTCCGCCTGGCGGATGGTTGATGTAACAAAGCGATTAATCGATTCGATTGCGCGCGAATCGCTCGATTGAATGTCAGGTATTTAAATAGATTGTTCGATTTTTAAGGCGTTCAAGGTTTGGGTATGGCGGTTAATGCATATTATAATTTTTTTTGCTAGTGTTGTACATATGATTTTTACTATTATAATTTTTATTATGTTAGCTAGTGCTAGAACTTTTAGTGATAAGATAATGTCGCTATATTTTAATTCTCTCACAAAATATTTTATTTTGTTATATTATATTATTAATAACATCAAAAATAGGTGAAAAATAAATTGATTATTACATTAGATAAATTAAAATCTTTTTTACAGTAAGAAAGAAATAAAACTATTAATAAGTTTAATAATATCTCATTAGTTGCAACCATAAAATATGCAATTAAAAATTACAACACGGGAGGTCCTTCAGCGATATGTAAAGTCACGGAAATTACGCCTTTACAACACTAGATATACAATCTAAAATTGAGTGTCTATTTTAAAGATAAGCATGTTGTTCTAAGTGACGCGTAGTACCATCTTTCGGACGATGACAACCAATAATAAATCTTAAGATAACATCAGAGAACGATATTATACGCCAGTGGGTACCATCACGCCATCCATACTTCCTCCATCAGCAAATTACTTCGCGAACTTGCTAATTGGTTACAGTTAATTCCTTATCGCTAACAACTTAAAGCTCAAAATCGATTAGTGGTTGTTCGTTATATATTTAGCCGTTCGCAGAATAGTGGATATAGTTTAAGTGGCTAGTTAAAGTATAATTGTCATGAAAACGCAATGGTTTTGGTATTGCTAACTGAGACGGAAAACCTACTGAACTGTTTTGAATTTTAGTATTACTTACATGCACGAAAATGTCCGGAAGTGACACAAATAATGGTCCAATTTTAAGATTTTTTTTTTAATGGAAAGCAGAACAAACGAGCGTACTGGTCACCTGGTGTTAAGTGATCACTGCTGCCCATGTTCTCTTGCAACAAAAGAGGAATCACACGAGCGTTACCGGCCTTTAAAATAGGTATATGCGCTTTTTTTGAAGGTAACAATGTCGTATCGTCCCCGTCCCGTAAGGAAGCCCATTCCACAGCTTTATAGTACGTGGAAAACGTTGTAACATCATGAAACAGTGAAACAGATAACATACAGATTGTACTTTGTGCAACTGTTGTGTAATCAAATTTCTAGAAGGATTTGATTCCTTTTTTTTTTGTAAAGATTTCAATTTGAAATTTTCGCCGGATTTTTTAACGTAAACATTCTTAGTTGCACATAAGTAACTACATTGTAATGGGCCGGGTGTGTCAATTACCATCAGCTGAACGTCCTGCTTGTCTCGTTCCTTATTATAATAAAAAGTAAAACTAAAAGAATAAAGAGACCGCACAAATCCTGGTCTTATTGCGACAATATGGCTGCAGTATAAGAAGTTAAAACTATTTGGAATACCTCTGACTTCTTGGTTACCATAGTTACCTGTTTTTATGAATTGCTAAATAAAAATCTTTAATTATTATGATACCTCTTCACATTCTACTAAAGAGAGAAAGGTATATTTACTAGTTATTCAACACCTTGATGTTTTAGATTATGGCACTGTGCGTGCGCATCGTAAAAATTTGGTCTCTTATTTTTTTTTCTCATATCATTTTCATAAGTATTACGAAATAGATATTAATAAGAATTAGTTTAAGAAAAATAATTGAATGTTTCATTTAGTAGGTAATAGAATTATTAACCGGACGACCAATCACAAATAAATCATGAAAGTATATAGTATACTGATTTTTTTATAGATAAAACTTTGTTATCATATCAGGTAGGTAAGAGTGGTAAGGTAGGTCATGAAAATGTCGATAAATCAGAAAAAACAACAGACTTCACAATAAATACACTAAGAGTTCACTTGTTATGAACACAACTTCAATGAACATAATTCATTCAAATGTTAATTAAATCAATATAAATCTGCAATTTACGAGTGTATCTCATTCACGTGTAAAAAATACCCAAAGCGTTTGTCATGCATAAAATATCTTTCAATCAAGCCTTTCAAAACATTTGTATGTAAATAGTTTTTATGGGACCGGTTCAATAAAATACTATTTTGTTTCAAAACTTTTATCGCGGCTACCGTTTTAATTTACTAATTTAAATCTTGCACTTTGAATAATATTGCTGGAAAAATTTCCATAATATTGAATTATTAATTATATATTTAGTTTAATATAAAGTATCAAGCATCTAAAAATAATAATTTAAATATATTTTAGTTTCTACTACAATCAATAATATGAAAGTCACTTCAACATGTATCGATGTATTATCGATTTTAAGAATCGATTAATTCGACTTCGAGAAAAAAACGATTCTAATCCTATTTGATATATGACATCACTAATTTCTGAATACAAATTAATTCAATAGCTGTCAATAAATTATTTTCCGGATCCAAATGGCGCGCTTTTTATTTTTTTAATATTGAAATGACCACGGACTAATTAAAATAAGCCAGCGTAGAGAATCGTTCAATTTGTCATCGGTTTTGTATTGTTGCCACATAAATTATATC
Organism: Leptidea juvernica; assembly: GCA_949711755.1. Taxonomy (NCBI): domain Eukaryota; kingdom Metazoa; phylum Arthropoda; class Insecta; order Lepidoptera; family Pieridae; genus Leptidea; species Leptidea juvernica. The sequence continues at coordinate 3,677,793 of CATIXQ010000034.1, read as the reverse complement.
GGACCTTCTTGGAAGCTATAGATTTGAATATTTGAAATTTGAAGAACGAATTTAGCTAATGGTCGTAAAACATTCTTTAATTTGGATGTTTTTGTGCAAGAATTATTTTAAAATATCTGATTGTAATCTTTTTAATTATAATACTAATAATTAAATATCAATGATTCTATTTTACTAATTTTGCATTGACAAGTAAGTCGCTTTTTTGCCGTGAAGCTGTACTTACATTACGTTAGATTAGATTGTGTTTCGGTCAGAAGGGCGCCGTAGCTAGTGAAATTACTGGGCAAATAAGAATTAACATCTTATGTCTCAAGGTGACGACCATGATAATTGTAGTGCCGCTTAGAATTTATGGATTTTTCAAGAATCCAGAGCGTCACTGCATTGTAATGGGCAGGACGTATCAATTACCATCAGCTGAACGTTCTGTTCGTCTCGTCCCTTATTGTCATAAAAAAAGTCTTTATGGAGGCAGATCATCCGCTCCAGATTCAACCCTGATGCTGACCACGATTCTCAGATGTATATCGATTCCAGAGAGAGAGAGAGAGTAAGGCTGTTTAATTTTTATTTAAAGAAGAATCCTGTTGAACTTTCATATTTGATTTAAAAATCCTGTTTTGAGGAAAAAGATTGGATTAATGCTAGGTTATAATTGTATGTCACTAATATAATATTATTTATAATATAAATACTCAAGCAGATTTGGAATAAATAAATTCTGTGGTAGCACAATTGCAATTGCTTGACAGAAACAAAGATTTTAACTATTGAGTTGAATAGGTAAAACCGTAGATCATTTATAGGTTTAGATAGAATATGACAGCTGTGAAAACGTCGAAAAAAAATGGGGTTGACATATAACCCCTATTTTTCACAAACAAAACGTCGATTGTAAGACGCAGCTTACGGTCACTAAAGTAGTAAACCTGGCCTGTTTTCATCGATTGTCTAGGCTCTATCTAGACGTATAAATTATGTACGGGTAAAACTAGTAAACTTCGATTGATTTCTTTACAGTTATAATTTCACAACGTTTTAATTGTTTATAATTTCATAACAGGTATGTCAGATGAGAAATTTTGCTGGTTCAGATACTTACTGTTCTTACAAAACTGTGACTCACAGAAGCCAACTTAAAAGTTAGTTATGATTTAAATATTCATAATAATACTCCCAATAAAAGATACCTTTATATATCAGCTTTGCAAGCAAAGATGAAAATAAATACGTTTTTTCTACAATAGATATTGTAATTTATGTAAGTTCCCTAAAATATTGAAAGCGAATAAAAAAGCCATGTTTTATAGACCTCCCGAATAATATGTGATAGGTGGGCGTCTGAGTGGGAGTCCCGGGACGCCCTGCTGAGGTGCGCAGGCGCATTAACTTGTCCATTTATTAATACTCGACATAATATTATATTAAGAAATAAAAAATTGTGTCATAGAGCAGGTAAAATTAATAGAGGAACCATGATGTTAGATGGCAAGAATGATAGAGTCGTCTGAAATACCTATATGAAAAATTATTTGCGATTCAATAATTTTTCCTATAAAAATAATGGAAACAAAATCTTTGATAGCCTATGTAAACTACACTTTAGGTTTTACGGAATTTTTTCTGCAAACTCTACAACATTGCTTATTTTGAGTAAAAACGCCCTGTGTTTATGCCCTTTTAGCCCAGTGTATGTTGGTAAATTTTACACAGCCATTGAATATTTTTGCAGGTTTTTGTAGATTTCCTCGCGATGTTTTCTTTACCGAATTAGCGTCAAATTAACGTACTTATATAAGAACTCGAAAAATCTAAAACAAATAAGGGCATGGCTTTCAGAGTTTTGCCTTTGCCTTTATCGTCCATTTTTTAAACTATATAACATAATCTCAACAGTGTTTTTGATAAAACCAATTGCGCTCTATTCTAAACGTTAAAAAACTATGCCTTTTATTTAAAACTCGTATTTAAAAATGTAAGTAGATAAGTCTCTTCTTCTTGGTCGCATTCTTCAATTCTGAAGGTCGTGTCCATACTTCAAAGTTTCACGTTGGTCACTAAAGCCTTCCACTCCTTTCAGTTGACGGCTTTCCTTATTGCGATCGTAAGCGGTAGGCCAATGAGTGTCTTGATCTGGTCCGACCAGCGGCTGGGTGATCGTCCGTGGTCTTTTGCCCTCCACCTTGCCTATGACTATCAGTTTGTCTTAATTATTGCGAAGGCATCGGGCAATGTTGCCAAAATACCCCAAGATCTTTTGATAGCAGGCCACTCTTAGCCGTCCACGGTATGCGAAGCATCCTTCATCAATACCATATCTCAAACACGTCAATATTTTTCCTCTCTGCTGCTCAGATCGTCCACGCATCAGATCCATAGAGGAAGATTGAAAAGACTAACGTATTCACGAGCTTCTCTTTGGTTGTATTAGAGATCTTCCTGCTTTGCCAAATTCTGATCAGTTTACTTGTCGCGCCTTTGGCTATTTGGATTCGTCTTCTGATCTCGAGTTTACTCCCTCCCTTGTCCGAAACTAGCAAGTTTGTGTACCTCGGAAGTAGTTAAGTATTCCTGTTATATTAAGATATAATATACTTATTTTCAATTTAGTCGACACATGTTTTGAATTTTGATTATTCTATTAAGAACAACTTAATATATCAGATTTCCCAAATGTATTCAGATTAACAAAAATCTATCAAACCAATTAGAAGTAATTATTTAAGAACAAGTTTCACGAATATAAATTAATCCAATTTAATTAATTATTCACATTTAATGTCATAATTTTATGCTCTGTGATATACAACAATAGTTATAAATTACTAGCTTTTACTTGCGACTTCGTCCGCGCGCCTAAGTTAGGTACTTTGGGGACCATTTTTTATTTTTTAATTCAGTTTGCAAATAATACACATAGAAACTGCTGTAGTTATTACATTTTTATAAACTACTTATTATAGAACTTTCATCCCCCGTTTTCATCCTCAGACATGTCTAAATTATAAAAAAGCTAGAACAAATATGTATTTATTTCTTATCAAGTCCCTAATTACACAGTTTCATGGTGTTATCTTCGATAATGACAAACTTTCATACAAATATCCACCCCTATTTCAACCCCATCAAGCTTTTAATTCGCAATAAAAGGTAGCCAATGTCCATTTACAAGTTCTCGTCTATCTCTGTACTAAATTTCATCAAAATCGAATCAGTGGTTTAGGCGTGTAAGTGTAACAGAGAAACTTACATTCACATTTATAATATTAGTAAGGATGTCAACGATGTCTCTGTGAGTGTAAGATCTTGTAACTATTTAAATGCAAGCACAAACTTGGTACTGTCTGTTTGTAATAATCTTTGACACATTGTGGACTTCCCGCGTAGCTCGTAAAGTCAGTTATTTAACTAACACGGCTTTTACTAGCGCGTAGAAGATTATATTGTTATTTGTGTTTGTGACCTACTCGTCAAAAGATGGACTGTATTAATTGTTCATTTATTAACTAATGTCATCGATCATAGAAGAATATCACATACGGACACACACATTCGAAGCTCTGTAAAGACTTTAAGAAGTTTCCTCAAGAAGATAAATCTATTGTTACACTGATGATTATAACTGCCAGTTTATCAAGATAAGGAATATAACATTATTAGTATTTTTATATTATTAAGACTTTCTTAATGAAAATAACTGATGAGCAGGACGTTCAGTTGATGGTAATTTATACGCCATGCCCAATACAACGCAGTGCCGCTCAGGATTCTTGAAAAAATTCTTGAAAAAAATAATAAGTTGCTGTTTTATTTTTGATACCCTCTGAAAGTCTCAATTTCTTCCAGAAAAATAAAATATATATATAGATACGAACTAAACTGTTGCTTTTTATTATTTTAAACTGTGTTGCCATACTTATAGTCTGAGCCACACCTAAGCAAATTTAAATAAAAGCCAAGTTCACGGATCGAAGGTCATTCCTACTAATATTTTATGAGTTCAATTCTAGCATATAAGTTAAATAGGATTTTTAAATTACAATTATAATAAACAACTTTACGACTAAGCATTAACCGGTTAATTGCTGTTGCTAATGAACTCATTAATAATTAATACACATTAATAGATTGATAACTTAATTCATACAAACTTGCATGATGGATTTGACGTATATTTATCAAAAATAAATCGGAATTGCTAATAGTTTAAAACTCCATTGCATAGGACGCCAGCTAGATTATGGGTACCACAACGGCGCCTATTTCTGCCGTGAAGCAGTAATGTGTAAACTATACTGTGTTTCGGCCTGAAGGGCGCCGTAGCTAATGAAATTACTGGGCAAATGAGACTTAACATCTTATGTATCAAGGTGATGTGCGCAATTGTAATGCCGCTCAGAATTTGGCATTTCAAGAATACTGTGCGGCACTGCATTGTAATGGACAGGGCGTAACAATTACCATCGGCTGAACGTGTTGCTCGTCTCGTCCCGTATTTTCATAAAAAAAAAACATTAATATTAAAACCACAAACCACAGACTACTCAGTATCTAGCAGTACGAGCGATTATCTAGAACCACAAACGATAAAGTATACAGACACATGTAGCGTCAGCAAAGAGAGTCACGCACCTAATTATAGAAGCATTCCCAATCAATTACCGCGTAACAAGACTAGCATGACTTTATTGTGTACAGACAGCAAATACACGGGAAATAATCTAACATATTTAGCTTGGAGGTCGTATGCTATTACTGCGTTTTCCGGATGGTAGGAATGTTTTATTGCAGAACTTTAGCATTAGAAATAAAAAATACATTTCTACAAAAAAGTGAGTCCTACGTTCATTCGTTGATAGTTTGATGTGAAAAAAGAATTGGACCCTGAAGAAGAAACTGACCCAGCATTTTTTTTTCTTATTAATTATTAGACTATAACACAATATAATGAAGAATGAAATACGGAAGAAGACTTAACTAAAAGATGTAGGTAATGAGAATTGCAAAAACAATAAAATGGAATCAAGAAGACCACATAATTATCCAGAGCAATTAACGAAAGATGGAGCAGTATAATTACAAACTGGTGCCTATTAGACGCCAAAAGAAGAAGAAGACCTGATGTAAAGACGAGATACTTACTTATTAAGGCTATGGCCCCACACAGCAAATAAAAAGAACGAATGGAAGAAAAAGGGACAGATCACGCTCTTCCTTAGTTGATTCGGTAATTAATTTGCCCTGTCCATTACAATAATGTGCCGCTCAGGATTCTTGAAAAACCCAAAAAAAAATCGGCACCACAAATTACGCTCGTCACCTTGAGACATAAGATGTTAAGTCTTATTTGCCCAGTAATTTCACTAGCTGCGGCGCCCTTCAGACCGAAACACAATAATGTTTACACTGAACGGTAGAAATAGGCGCCGTTGTTGTACCAATAATCTAGCCGGCATTCTGTGCAAACGAGCCTCCACGAGAAATTTTCACTCATTATGACTAAATAAAAGGCTCAGCGCGTCTGAAGAACTTCTCACATTAAAAGAACGATTTTTATGCACTAAGAGCACAAATACAGTAATTAAATTAAGATGAAAATAAAAGCGCGCTCGGAACGTAACGCCTCATGTCTGGCACTCGGCCAAAACTGTTATGTCCCATTGAATAGCCATTTGTAAACTGAATCCGGACCTGTCACTTAACTACTCTTAATAGTCTTGTACAGCAATGGAATTATATGTTAACAATGTTATTTTTGTGAGTGTATTAGGTCACTGAAAGAAATGATTTAGATATTAATATTTACGCTGAAATCTTGATCCGTATCAATGTATTTAACGGAATGTGTGAACGTAATTTTAACAATATTTCTAGATGTCCGGACAGCAAGGACCCGTTACTAAGAAATCGAGTAATTATTAGTAAAAAGCTTAAGTAGGAAAACTAAATAAATACCTAGTTTCCACACATAATATCTCTATATTAGTTTTTTTTAAAATAATATCATAATAATCTGAAATTGCAAAGTCCCTCATCATTTAATAACTGTCAGTATATTGTGAAGTTTTTCAACAATATTGTAACGAATGCAATCGATGTCAAATCTAAAATATAGTTTTTTATAAATAATAATTAAACGACAGTGAATTAAACACTCATATTAATGAAGAAAGTCTGTAAGTGTGTCACTTTAGATACTAAACTAAAATTTATTCCGGTACGTGCCTGTCATGCACAGTATAGTAATAAACCTGGCCTGTTTTCATGCGTTGCATAACGGCAAGAGGCTCTATTTAGACGTATAATTTATCTAAGCTTTGAACTATTACCACTTCTCTATGAAGACCTGACCTTCTTTATTTAACACTTTTGCAGTAATAATAATCAAACCAATCAATCAAAATCATTAACAAATCACTTTAATTAAAAAAGTAGCTGTCAAATGAGTTTAAAAGCCGATTTATAATTGAACTTCTAGGAATGATAAAGATCTGTTTTAAATTAAATCATTCTTTATTCGAATTGAGAACGTTTGAATATTCGAACGGGGTTAAACTTCCGAGTGTATGGCCGTTGAGGAACGAGTGAGTTGATGAATGAGCGCTCCAACAGTTCGTTTGATCTGATAAATGTCGCGGGCGTATTCATGGATCCGGGAAGACTTGTTAATAGTTCTAATCGTTCTTTGTGTTATGCTATGCGTATTGTGTATGTTTGATTATAGATATTAGCTCTTTGTACTTATAGTCAAACTATTATACTTACTTTGTTGTTCATGGTTGGTTTTCCATGTTAATATTAGAGTAAAAAATCACTTCTACAATAAATAATACCTTATTTTATAACTACTTTTAGTCCGTAAAAAAGTTACTCGAAGGAAATTAGCAAAATCCGAGGTTACTATATTAAATTATTGTATTGTAAATATATAAATTACTGATGTTGAAAACTACATTTTATGAAAACGAACAAAATCTTAAAATTACTTCAATTACCTTCCTTAACTACCTACCTTCAATTCCTTAGCTCAATATTCTTTATTAGGTAATTCCTGTTATTTAAATGATCAATATTAAATATCCCATATCAATCCTACGACGTTTACATAAAGATATATTCATCCATCACGCGTTCAAACAAGTAAATTATTACACGGAATAAATTCACCGCTGCTAAAATAATGTGCATTTCTCAGTGGAACGAGACGTCAAGTAAACGTGCGTTTAAAATATTGGAATGAATGACATACCACGCTTAGCACGATAAATGGTGCAGCTCACACAAAAAGCAAACACGCTCATTAATATATCAACTGTCTTTATATCTTTTTAGTTCATTCGTTTAGGTACGGTCGGCAGCTGAACATTCGCACGTGAATATTTAGTTCATTCATTGGTTTTTGACGTTAATATATACTTAATTATACAATTAGACTTAGATAAATACTACGTAATGAGAGACGGGACTGCCTACGTAAAAATTGAAATTGAATTTAGTATGAAACATGCAGTGATTTAACATTAGTTTGATATAACAGTCAAAGAAAAATTTAAAGAAATAAATATTATGACTGTTCATTCTCAGTACATTTATGAAAATTTAATATACGTTCACAAAAATCGTCGCCTTTTTGCTCTTAATAGTGATTTTCATTATTATAACAATAGAAATAAGGGATTGCTTGTAACTAATTCTAGTAGGCTTCATATGATACATAATAGCTTTAAGGGTAAATGTATGGTAAGGGTAAGGGTAATGTAATACACTTCTATAATAAAGTCCCAGCCACTGTTCAGGCATTATCTTTAAATAAATTTAAGCGTTTTATAAAAAAGTGGTTCTTAAATCCTATTTATTACTCCACTGCTGAATATCTAAATGATCGGACAGCCTGGGACTAGATTGTGATTGTACAATATTGTATATTTTTATTGAAAAGAGCGCAAAAAAAGAATGCTGGGAGAGTTTCTTGCGCCGCTTCGTCTCTCTCAGAGCGCCATTTGTTTCCGAAGCGGTAGTAGTATCAAGTAGTATAAGAAATGACATCAAAAAGAATTCGAAAGGAATCAATTTTGAGAAAATAAATGCCTTTTATGCCTTTAATAGTAATTACAGTATGGCGATTGGCTATGAAGTATAATCGGGCTAAGTTTGAAAGCGAACATTTGCTTAAAACGTAGCGGTATTCGGCTATCTCCGTTTTTTACTAGATTATATCCGTCATCTGTCAATCTATCAATGACTGCACGTTTCATACAATCGAGTGTATCGCTTTTTTTTAAGAGATTCGCTAGGCGTGTAGATTGACTATAAACAATTGAATGCATTGTTAATACAAAGACTACTACACGATTAGACCTTTTCTTTTTGACATTTAATTGTCATTATCCCACAGACTAACACGGCTCGGTGAGATAGTCACTGTTAACGTATTTGGCATGGCCAGTAAAATAAACTGAATAAAGTACCGAGGAAATTATGTAAGAAATATTTAAGTCCATATCTTGTAAACAACTAAATCTATTATTTAATCCGATTTCAATTTCGATTCATTTATTTCAAAATGGTGTCGATAGTTAGATACCTACTCTTTTGGCGACAGCGCCAGATAAGTGACCCGTTTAAGCAAATCCATGACTAATCAACATCATATATCTGTTATACGGGCTTGCAAGAAAAACAGATATAACATAAAAGTTGCTTTGCAAGCACATGATCACAGCACACAAACCTCAAAATACTCGAATCATGTAAAAAAAACTCCGTTAGTAATAACTAATTATTACAAATAAAAATAATTTATTGATTTGAAATTGGAATTCCATATTCAAATAAATATCTTAATAACAAAAGCCAATGAAAAGCCATAATTTGATAGCGCTGTCGTTAATGCCAGTTCATTGGCGCGATCGCTTAACGTTAACCGTCACTAAACCTTTCATCGCAGCACGCTGTGAATGTCACAACACGTTTATAATTCTGTAACTAAACATCTGCATTCGATATCTTTAGACAATTAACAAGACACATACAACCGTTCAAGTATTTTTAAAGTAATTTAGCGCTTAAGGCTTTCTACAAACGAGCGACATTGCATTAAAATTCTTATTATTTTATCAACTCAAACTCTGCTGTTGAAACTTCTAATATTTCCACGAAATGATATAAATTATCATACAAATCGCCGGGATACAATCATTTATATCATAATTAAATTAAATGTTGATTCTCATGCAGAATATTTTCAACTTTAAACAAAGCAAGATTATTTTCAGCCATTTTAGCTAAGATATTGTGTAATATACCCTAAATACCATTAAAATGGCTAAATAGAGTATGATCTTTGCTTTTGTTTATTGTCTTAGCATGAAATGGAAACTGATTGATTACATCAAATTATCTTATTCGGTATCTTAATAAATATTTAACTAATGACAACCTTAAAAATTTATCAGAATATTATTATAGGTTATATTAAAATATTTTAATTTTATAATAAAATATTATAAATAGGTTATAATGAAATATTTCCATCCGTCCGCAACTATTTCAGTCGCTCCTGTGTTCTGAGCCTTATTTTTATTTCAGTAACGCGCCGGCATCTTTGACGTCCTAAACACGACATTAATACACTTTCGATTTTTTCCCGCCTGTCACATTACTTAGTGTTTTTTTTTCGTTTGCGGCACATTAGCTATTAAGCGAACTGTGTTTGACAACAGAATTAATATGCTGAAATTGTTAACTCCATGACAGATGTAATATATTTCATGAAAATCTGAAACGGTTTTACGAATATCTGTAATCATATATTACGAATAAGGTTGAAAACCGCTTCAATTATTATCCTAATGATAATTATGTTAAATGTTGAGATTTCTGATCTGTAAAGTATAGACCCGTTGCTGAACACTTCTCATAGACAGGGTTAGTATTATGAATCAGATTTATTTATGAAGTATTCAATTTACTTTCTTTGGAACTCAAATATTCAAATTTCAAATTCAAATTCAAATTCAAATATTTTTATTCAAAATAGGATTTAAAATCACTTATTGAACGTCAAAATCTACCACCCATTCAAAAGAGACTGCCCACCTGAGAAGAATGGGCGCAAGAAACTTAGCGGGCTTTTTTTTAATATAAAATATGGATTACAATGTAATATCGTACAATATTAGATTATTATTAGAGTTACCCCCCCGCCCCCCCTACCTATAGCTATATTATGTATGTGAAAGTGTTTTGTTTGAATGTTTGTTACGCCAGAAGGTCTAAACGGATATCAATGAAATATGGCACAGATCTCTGTAATTGATTATAGTAAAACATAGACTACTTTTGATACCGGAAAAACGTATGATTTAACTTAACACGTTAAAACTTTTACTTTTTGTTCGGGTTGATTCCAGCGGCCGAATTCCACCAACGGACACTACGTGAAAAATACCACCCGCATCACGTTGACGTCTTGCATTCCATAACCGTGTGTTGCAAGAAATAGCTTGCCTCGCACAGACACTTTGTGGAGTCAATAATTACCGGTTGCAGTATTCCCGAACTGATACGACTTAGGGACCATCAAGAAAAGAGCATACCTTAAAGGCTGCCACCGCATCTCTGGACACCTGTTGTTGCGGATATCCATGGGCGGTGAGCCTCTAGCCCGTTTGCCCCCTCTAACATAAAAAAAACTAAACACATCGGGATCGTACCATTTGATATTTTCTTTAATTCATCCAGTGATTAAAATATAGTTCTACATTACAAGATATTAAAAGGCATTATCTTTTCAGACGCAAATGGCGAACCACCGAAACTGAAATGCAACCTGAGAAAACACAAACCGAACCGAAAGCCTCGAACACCCTTCACTGCTCAACAGCTGAGAGCGTTGGAAAGCAAGTTTGTGGACAAACAGTATTTGAGCATTGCGGAGAGAGCCGAGTTCTCATCATCATTAGGTCTTTCTGAAACACAGGTAATTCATTACTTCTTATTATTTACCAGTAAGAGGCTCTTTTGCACAGGATGCTACCTAGATTATGGGAAACACAATGGCGCCTATTTCTGCCCTGAAGCAGTAATGTGTAAACATAACTATTTTTCGGTCTGAAGGGCGCCGTAGCTAGTGAAATTACTGAGCAAATAAGACGTAACATCTTGTGTCTCAAGGTGACGAGCGCAATTGTAGTGCCGCTCAGAATTTTTGGGGTTTTTCAAGAATCCTGTGCGGCATTGCAATGTAATGGGCTGGGGGTATCAATTACCATCAACTGAACGTTCTGCCCGTCTTGCCCCTAACATTCATGAAACAATAAAATGTGACGTCGAAAAGAAGCTGACAGTTAGCCTCTATTTTAGAAATTCACGCACACTTACACAAAGTAACACACAAATCGCGAGTGTAAGACGTAGCTTGTCACGCGCACTTTAGTAATAAGCCTGTCTCGTCTCTTATTTTCATAAAAAAAATTAAACTATCAGTACTTAAATATTTTGAAGTAAAAGCCACTTTACCTGAACACTTTTTTGTGTTTCGACCTTAATCTTCTTGGGGAGTGCGATCAATCTACGCAAGAGTAATTTTGATTCAAAAAAGAATTTAAAATCACTTACTAAACGTCTAAAACTATCACCTGTTCAATATGTATGCCTCAGACTGAGAAGAACTGGCGCAAGAAACTCAAACAAACTCGGGCTTTTTGTTTCAGTTTCGTTACAATGTAATATATCGTACTATAAAAGTTATAATTAAATAGCTTGAGGGCATGTCCTCTATTCCCAATCTGTGGTATCATTAAGAAAATCATTTATTCTATAGTCGCCTTTATCACATAAACGTTTCGAACAATTCTGTTGAATTTTGTAACACATTTTTTTTATAGAATAGGAGGACAAACGAGCGTACGGGTCACCTGGTGCTAAGTGATCACCGCCGCCCACATTCTCTTGCAACACCAGAGGAATCACAAGAGCGTTGCCGGCCTTTAAGGAAGGTGTACGCGCTTTTTATGAAGGTACCCATGTCGTATCGTCCCGGAAACAACGCTCAAGGAAGCTCATTCCACAGCTTCGTAGTGCGAGGAAGAAAGGTCCTTGAAAATCGCACTGTGAAGGACCGCCACACATCCAGATGGTGGGGATGGTATCCTAACTTGTGGCGTGTCGTGGCAAGGTGGAAATGAAACATTTGTTTTGTACATTTTCTGGGATCATATTGTAAAACACATCACCCAATAAAATACTTACTAACTGGACTTAACCAAGTAGCCTACTACTTGGTTAAGTCCTGATAATAAGTTTGTTTGTACCTCGTGCATTAGCACATTTATGTCGTAGATTCAAGCAAATTTGTTGATGTATTAATGAATAAGTTATAAGCGTCGCAAATATGTTGGTCTCAGTGAGTTGTGCCGTTTGGTGTCGAGACACTTGGCCCGTGGGGCCCAGAGGCGCGGAGAATGTTCAAAATACTATCTTCGCGCCTCAATAAGGCTACTGGAAACCCAAGTGCTGGCAGCTATTTCGGTCAACGGATCAGCCTTGCTATCCAACGGGGTAATGCTGCCAGTATTCTTGGTACGCTTCCACGTAATGATAGTTTTAATTTTATGTAGTCGTAGTATTGTAAATATAGTTATAAGATTTGTTTTGATTAAATATTTTTATACAATTTAATTAATGAATATAAAGAATATTATCAAGATTATATTGAGATGCAACACTTAAAATATTTATTTTTTAAATTTTTTCTATTAATCATTGTTAAGGGCCTAAGTTAAAAATAGTATTAATATCGGCTGCACTGCTATTATAGTTATTATATTTATATATAATATAATAGCGGACCCGACAGATGTTCCGTTCACTATTTAGGATGTTTTTAACGCTTCTTATCAAACACGAAGATGTACCCGTTTCTTTATCAGATAAAATCTCGGCGTAGGTTTTGCTCACGCAATGACAAACTTTCTTCTCAAGCGAACTTATTATCTTTACTATATTGTTCAGATAACTTTTGGTCTCATTAAATTGAGTTTGTAAATGAATTATAAGATGATGAAGATGTTGTCCTGTACACACGTCTTAAATTTGAAAAATCAGTCCAGCCGTTAGGAGGAGCTCACTAACATACATACACATGGGCAGGAGATTTATATATGGACAGAATTGAGAAACTAAACCATTCTCAGATTCACTGGAATACACAATAAAAATCATCAAAATCGGTCTAGCCGTTTAGGAGGTAGTTCAATTGCGAATCTAAACTATGCTCGAATTCACTTGAACACACACAAAGTTCATTCAAATCGGTCCAGGCGTTTAGGAGGAGTTCACTGCCAACACACATACACAGAATATTTATATATATAAAGATAATATAATATAAGTTATTATAATTATATTATATGTGTATCTGTCTTTTATGAAGATTTCACTTCTGTTATGATAAGCACTCACCGGCGTTAGTTATTTGTTTTATACACTGATACTAATATGATCTAAGAAGTGACATCAAAATCAACTAAGGTGTGCGTACCTAATAATTACCAGTGGAAGGCTCCTTTGCACAGGGTGCTGTCTAGATTATGGGTACCACAACGGCGCCTATTTCTGCCGAGAAGCAGTAATGTGTAAGCATTACTGTGTTTCGGTCTGAAGGACACCATAGCAGGGTGATGAGCGCAATTGTGGTGCCGCTCAGAGTTTTTGGGTTTTTCCTTAGAATCCTGAAAGGTCGAACGAACGTCCCTTGCACGTCCTTCTCGTCTCGTCCCGTATTGCAATAAAAAAATATTTAAAATATCAAAATATTAATTAGAATAATATCTTGTTACAGGTGAAAATCTGGTTCCAAAATCGCCGCGCAAAAGCGAAGAGAGTCCAAGAGGCGGAGATAGAGAAGCTCAAAATGGCGCAATTTTCCCGTCATCCCCACCACATGTACCCGCACCCTCTGCAGCAGTATTTCCCTCACCCTCTTATGGGGAGGGCCCTACCTATGATGCCACACATATCCATGCCTCCAGTTCAAGGGTCGCCCTCACCAAGTACCCAGACAAGCAACCAGCAGTGAAATATTTATTAAATAAAATTATGTTTATATTTACCAAGACATAGACAAGATTGTTTTTGACAGAATTGACAGATGGGTGACACTTCTGTCAAAAGTCACTTTTTGCATGTACATGTCATGTCTGAACATAAACATTATAAACGAATGAAATGAAATATGGATGCAATAAGTTAGGATTCTTTTTACTACACCATAATAAGATTTTGTAGTAATGTTCAATATTTTATATTATAAAATAAAGTATTTTCAGTATAAAAATCATTCAATCAATACATGACATTTTTATGTTTTTTCCAACTGGGAAAGGAATGGAGCAGTAAAGAAATTTCATTTCATTTTTTTTTTGATTTGTACAGTACATATAAAATTAATGGTTTTTCTACAAACTTAATTGTTCTTACACATATAACACATCTGTTAAGTTTATCTTAAGGGTATTCTCTAAATTAAATTAAAATTGGAAAAATGTATATTTAAAAACCTTGTCTGAGTTAGAAAGCATTAATAAACCTAGAGCATTTTTATTTTGTAAATTATTTGTAAATACAGTTAAAGTTTAATTGTAAATATATAGTATTATTGATATTACTTACATTTATAATGCTACAATACCTTAAAAAATCTTTCTTTCGTTACCATTGGTACTTCGTAAAGCTTCTAAAAGCTCGATTCACCATTTGACATTTCTGAGCAATCTTTAAAAAAAATAAGTTAATTTATAATTTAGCCGCAACTAAATCTGTAAGCGTTTTTTAAAACAAAGGTGCAAACCGTAAGCAAGTTCAAAACATTTATTGGCAATAATACGTTTTATTATTTTTTTTTTATTTTTGTATACAAATATTATGGAAATTAAAATTTTTGGAATAACATAGTTCACAATTACTAAATAAGTATTGAAGTTTTCCAGCTTGCCGTAAAGATTATTATTTTGCTGACTTTTCTTCATTTCTCATCAAAATTATATTGAATTGTTGAAGGTGTGAATCTAGCCTAAGTTTCTAAGTTTAATCTTTTGTTTAATAAAGTTTATCAAATACATGTATAATACAGAATATGATTTAGATATCTTTATGTTAATATTCAAGTCAACTATATTTGTAAATAGTAAAATAATGTGTAAATTAAAATTTGTATTTGTGTAAGCGAATAATATAATGATATTGAGTAAAACTTTACGTTTCATTCAGACAATGGCCTCCCCCAAAGCTCTCCACGACGATCGGTCCTGCGCTGCCCTCATCCAATGTATTCCGGCGTTCTTGACCAACACTGCGTCTTCCGGTACTTGGTGGCCATTCGAGGACGTTTCTGCCCCACCGGCCATCTGTCCGTCGAACTATGTGCCCTTCCCACTGCCACTTCAGTTTCGCAATCATATGGGCTATGTCGGTGACTTAGGTTCTCCTACGGATCTTCTCATTTCTGATTCGATCTCGCAGGAAAACTCCGAAGCCTCATGATAAATGTATGTAACTGAGTCCTAGATATTTATTCACATACAAACCTACGTTACCCACAGTAACTCTACCTACTTTGAGACTATATTTATGCGTTGGAGGCTTTTCTGCCGCCAAGCAGTAACGTGCAAGAACGGCGCCGGAACCTCACCGGCGCCTATTTCTGTCGTGAAGCAATAATGGGTAAGTATTACTGTGTTTCAGTCTGAAGGGCCCCGTAGCTAGTGAAATTACTGGCCAGATATAACTTAACATCTTAAGTGCCGCTTAGAATTTATGGGTTTTTCAAGAATCCTGAGCGTTACTGCATTGTAATGAGCAGGGCATATCAATTACCATCAGCTGAACGTCCTGCTCGTCTGGGCCCTTATTTTAGTGGTCAAATGAATTCAATAAAGAAAATAATGAGATTTAATATGGTTAAATATAAATCCATGCAAATAAATCAAACATTTCTACTTCTAACTAACTTTATTATTCAAGTTAAATAATGCAAAAAAATCATAAAGCCTTCTTTTTGAAGTGTGTTAAAAGATAACACAGTTCTTATAATTCGCAAAAGATTAACACACTATGATATGTTATAATAGCCTCCACCCAAGGTCACTCTAAAATGTAAACAAAATTTGTATTCAATTACATAACGATCAAAGTTTCGTTCTATAGACTTAAATTAATTTATCTGAGTTGGACGATGGCTGATAAGCGTGTAGCAGTCACTAATTTTAATATGAGCTATTAAAGTTAATTGTATGATAAAGCAGGGTTAGGTCGCCCTCATACATGTTGATAACTTGCCAAAGATACAGGATGTTGCTAAACGAAACAGCTTTACAAACACGTTAGCGTCACTTCCAGACGTGACGTTTATTATCATACGAGAGCGCCCTGTTACTAAGAGTTGAGACTCCGTTCATTGTCCATGTCTATCAGATGGACATATCTCATAAATTGAAATGGTAAGGCTGCAATTTTTTGCCATAGTGTGTATTTCATTACAGCTACAACTGGAAAGTAATATAAATCGAATTAGGTAATGCCAAACTAGCCACTTTTCAAACTAAAATATGATTGCAACTTTCTCTTATTATTGTAAGTAGGTGAAGTTCATTCTCCAGTATCTATGATTGAAACCTGAAAAAAAAATCAGAAACGCTATACGTAATAATAAATAGAAAAATAAAACACTCTATTAGCAATAAAAAACATACACATAAAAACACAAAATATTACAATATTAATTAAAATCTAAATAAGGTAACAAATTTTATAAAAATTAAAAATAATTAAATAAAAATAACTATGTGCGCGTGAATCTCTGCTAAGAGGATCTGACTCAGTATTGTTGGTCAGTGCAGAAGACACTGGTTTTCAGCAGCCCCTCGTGACATTTGGAGTATACAGTTTATTTAGTCTTCCCATTGTAATTAAATGGTTAAGATGATGTTTATGTGACTTCGGAATTCTTACATAGGTACGAAATAACTACGGTAGAAATCAGACAATAAAGTATAGTTTCTAAGCAATTCCACGTGAACCAGTCCATCATGAAGAACTGACTCCTCGACTGTGCAGCAGTAATGGTTCGAGTTGGTGTTGTATTGAGAGGAGTGTTTTTCGAAAGAGGTGATTCCACAAACAGAGTTCTTCTTAAATTAAAGAGCACACCTTAACCTTGCGGGGAAACTGAACAAGGATCATTTCACTAGTTTCCACCACCTTTTACGATAGAAGGTTCTAATTCCCCGACTGCCATGGACGATGATACATAATAGCTCTAAGGGTAAATGTATACACTTCTATAATAAAGTCCCAGCCACTGTTCAGGCATTATCTATAAATAAATTTAATTTTTTTATAAAAAAATGGCTCTGTCGTAAATCCTATTACTCCACTGCTGAATATCTAAATGATCGGACAGCCTGGGACTAGATTGTGATTATTTTATAGCGATAGAAATGACTGTACAATATTGTATATTTTTATTGAAAAGAGCGCAAAAAAAAGAATGCTGGGAGAGTTTCTTGCGCCGCTTCTTCTCTCTCAGAGCGCCATTTGTTTCCGAAGCGGTAGTAGTATCTAGTAGTATAAGAAATGACATCAAAAAGAATTCTAAAGGAATCAATTTTGAGAAAATAAATGCCTTTTATCCCTTTTTATGCCTTTTGATGTATAAGAATAAAAGTGAATTTTTTTTGGTTTTTAAAGGTACTTTAGTTTTTAAATTTCCAGCAAGACTTTTATCACTAATATTTTCTTTCTCTACGAGCTAACTACTCATTAAATGCAGTGAGCAGAACTTTAAGAAATTTATTATTAATGCATGGTTCTTTATTGGTTCTGCGCCGGCCACCTAAAGTTGTATACAGAAACTTAAACAATTTTGTTATTGTAGTTTTTAAGGGCTGGAGTATTTTTGTCAATTCTTCTCCACGTGTCTTAGTTACGCTCCACGTGTCTTAGTTATGTCTCCACATGTCTTAGTTATGTCTCCACATGTCTTAGTTACGTCTCCACATATCTTAGTTACGTCTCCATAGCTTACGAACTGATGAAGCTTCACAAAGTTTACCAAGCGCTTTTGTAATATGACATGTAATTGTCACTCGCTATGGTCAATAAATATATTTCTTTTCTATTCTGTTTTATCTTTTTTTTTGCAATAGCAGGAAAAATACCATCGCATCACCTCACTTCGAGAACACTTCCTTCAATGCCTCTCCTAGTATCGGATTCGACGTCACTTCATTGTGTATCTTCTACCGCATTTAACACGGGATATTTCCAAGACTTTTTCCTTTTTTTAGATCCTGCCGCTGAATTCTACCTTGGTACACAACGACATAAATTAGGCTGTCATCCCCACCATTTGGGTGGCGTTTCTCAACAGTGCAGTTTTCTAGAAACTATCTTCCACGCACAACCAAACAGTGGAATGAACATCCTTGTGCGGCGTTCCCAGGACAATACCAACCTAGCGAAACTCTCCAAGAAAAAAGCGATTCACTCGATTGTATGAAACATGCAGTCATTGACAGATTGATCTTTTAAAAATGGGAGATAGCCGAAATCCACTACATTTTAAGGAACTAGTCGCTTTCAAGCTTAGCCGGATTATACTTCGTCGCCAATCGCGATACTGTAATTACTACTATTTCAAACTTATGTCAAATGACTGCACGTTTTAAAGGTACTAAACTAAATTTCAATATTTACTTGGGCAGTCCCGTTTCTTATTTCGTAGTATTCACATCCTCTTTCGACTATACGACATGGATACCTTCAAACAAAGCGCATAAACTTTTCTAAAAAGCCGGCAACGCTTCTGTGATTCATCTGGTGTTGCAAGAGTGTGTGGGCGGTGGTGATCACCTAACATCGGGTGACCCGTACGCTTGTTTGTCCTCCTCTTCCAAAAAAAACCGAGGGTACCTATAGTTCCCATGATCTTAAGTCACATTACCGCCTCCCTAGCTCTCTAGCAACTCGTATCTAGAACCAATACAATAACGTTCTGCCGACCATTAAGCGCTGTATTTAATTTAACAACACACTGTATAATCATATTCAACTTTGACACGGCCAAAAAAATTATCTAATTTACGATCCGATTTACCTACATCGATGATATTTTGTTTGTCCCACATCTTAATGGCTTTATTTTGACTTTAACAATCAGTTACTAATGATGACACAACAATATTGTTTCAAATTGCGTCACACTTGTAATGTCGGTATCTATGTATTAGGTACTTCAAATTTTTCTAATACAACAACTCAAAAAAATTCCCTTTTTTCCAAAGAAAAGGCTGAACATCAAATACTTTTTTATGACAAAAAATGACTAGTGGAGCATGACGTTGACTGGTTGATTGACAACTAGATTCACGATTACGTCTATTAGCATTTCATTCAGTTGTGTTTCGACCGCGCTTTGAATTTAACGCCACGCAAGAACAAAGTGTTCAGTGAACAACTCTCCAAATAACAGCATATCCAAACTTTAAAAGGATGTAGTGTCATATTTCAGGTAAGTGCCCCGTGAAATTAACAAACTTGTGTAACAATTTGACGTTTTCTATATTATTGCGAAAAAATTAAATTTTAATTGCTAAAACAAAATGTTCTTGCCTCGTGTTCGCGTCCGAGCTTCTGATGAGTTATACAATAGAATTTGAACATTACTGCGACGAAATAAGGTGATAATTTGATGGAATGTTTTAATTCTATCTATATAAGTTAAGGTATACGCATGAGCAACGCCGCTTGGAGTTTTTTGATGAACTTTTAATAGCCGATTGAGAGTCTAGTTTCTTATTGTATGTTGCTAATACAATCTCTTTTCTAGACTTTGGAAACAAATAGCCGCACTATCGCTTTACCTCCCTCACAAATTTTTGTCTGCGTTAACTTTACATCTGATAAGGAAACATTTAGTTCTGATGATCTCTTGACCTAGTGGTTCGTGTCCCTGAGTACTAAGCCTTATGATAATCATAATTTCAGCCGGAAGATGTAAAAATATACAAAGATCTCCACGATGATCGGTCCTGCACTGCCCTGCATTCTATTCCGGTGATCCGAAGCAGATCATCGGTTCATCTTCATCATCCGGCCTGCAAACACTGCGTCTTCCGGTACGTGATCGCCATTCGAGGACTGTATTGCCCCAACGGCCATCTGTCCGTCGAGTTGTGTCCCTACTCACTGCCACTTCAGTTTCGCAATACGAGTCGAGTCTCCTCATTTCTGATTTCGATCTCGCAGGAAAACACCGAAGCCTCATGGTAAATGTATGTAACTGAGTCCTGGATATTTATTCACACACATATGTATGTATATTTTAGTAAATATATCGTGATCCCCATAGTAACTCTACCCAAATTTAGAATATATTTATATTCTCAAAAAAGCCAAGCAGTAATGGGAAAAAACTATTGGTGATTTAAAGGGCGGCGTAGTTTGTGAAATAAATCTGCTAGTGAGACTTTACATCGAATGTCTCAAAAATGACGAACACATTTGCGATGCCGCTCAAAATTTCGGGTATTGTAGAATATTCTGAGCGATACTGCATTTTAATAGACAGGTCGTAGTAAAAACATCAGCGAATAAAAGAACTTCTACAAGAAATTGAGTCCATAAAAGTAACTCAATCCTACACGTAAATTAATGCCAATTAGGGGGTTCTATTATAGAAGCAGAAACCCAAACACCATACCAATAATCATCCTGAAAACGATTGAAGTGAAATGGAACAATATATAGCTTGGTTGTGTGTAGCAGAAAGTCCCTAGAAGACCTCACTGTTACAAAAACCATTGATAAAGATAATTATAATGGCGAATAAAACATCTAATTCAAACTCAGTTCATTAACTGTAAATATACATTACACCACTTAACAGAATCATCAGCAAATTAATCTCATCATACGCAATTAAGGACTAATTAAAAATAACTTATTAATTTAGTGAGCGGTGGCTGCTCCGTAATTGTTCCTATCAATCATTTAAATGTTGCGTGCTTATTCATTTGCAGAACAGACCGTCTTGTGATGTGTTTAGTGGTTATGGTTACTTTATTGCTAATTAAATAACATCGGTTTAAATTTATATACAAATTCGTTTGTTGAAGTGAGACTTTCTTTTGGGACTGTGTGAATATGATTTTATGAGACTAAAATTACATGGTAAATGGCGTTAAGCTTGAGAGTTTAAGATATAAATAGATATATTTTTTTTAATATAGAGGAATAGGAGGAGAACGAGCGTACGGGTCACCTGTTGTTAAGTGATCACCGCCGCCCACAATCTCTTGCAACACCAGAGGAATCACAGGACCTTGCCGGCCTTTAAGGAAGGTGTACGTGCTTTTTTTTAAGGTACCCATGTCGTATCGTCCCGGAAACACCGCGCAAGGAAGTTCTTTCCACAGCTTTGTAGTACGTGGAAGAAAGCTCCTTGTAGACCGCACTGTGGAGGACCGTCACACATCCAGATGGTGGGGATGATATCCTAACTTGTGGCGTGCCGTGTGAAGGTGGAATTCGGCGGCAGGAATTTAAATAAAATGAAAAAGAGACAGAGAAACATGGAAGTGTAATACATTATTTTTATTGAGTTGTAAGAAATTATATGTATTGTTGAAGTAAAACATTTTAGGCGCATTTTTTGATGACTCAAGAAGATTAAGTTTGTATCTGTCATTGATGAATATAATTATACTTCTTTTTAATATTCTATGTAACTAAAGTTATACATAATAATAATAATGAATTAGTTGTGAATTTATTACAAACGAAGTATATGCAATTTTGTGTAAAAGGACGTAGACAAACTGATCGTAAATATTAATTATAATGGAATAAATATTAAAAAAGTTGACAGTACTACATTTTTAGGTGTTATCTTAGTTAAGGACCTTAATTTCTCTGATTACACTAAAATGGTATCCTCTAGAATTTATAGATTTGTGCCCTTAGAAGACTGAGAAAATGGCTATGTATAAATCTTGATATATAAGAGTGGCAATGAGTGTCTTGCTACTTATTCTCATAAGCTCAACCCCTTACGAAGTAGCAGTAAATTCAATAAGAAAAGGTATTTTTTTGACATTCATAAGTGTCATACCTACATTAATAAAGTGATTTTGATATTGTGCTGATTTGATTTTTTTATTGATCGGTTTTTATATGGATAGTAGCCTCACCTGGGACGTCCACATTGACGAGCTCTTCTCTAGACTGGGTCGTACCTGCTATAACGCCGGCTCGCCATCATCGAATCTCGCAGCGTTGCACGTGATAGCACGAGATTTTGTGCTATCACACTACCATCCACAGCAATCTCACCTACGGCGCGGAGCTCCGGGCGCGGGCCACGGACATTGGGCGAGTCTTTGTCATGCAGAAGCGGGCTTCTCGGACGATGTCTCTTGTATAGAGAGCTGTTCAGAGAACTAAAAACATGCCTCTACCTTGCGAGCTGATTTATCAAATAGGGCTGTACACGTTTCGTAATGTAAACATTTTCCGGGGGAAAGGCGTTAATACATCCAGATCTCTAGGCAGCAATAATCCTCGCACACTTACTGGTCACGGCAGACCATAAGCTGCGAAAATCAGAAAGGTCATTTTCTATAATGGGTCCATCTATCTATATAACAGGCTGCCGAACTCGATCAAGAAAGTTGCAACTTCCACAACGATATTTAAGGCAAAAATTCGAAAGTGGTTTCTCGAACATACATTTTACTCAGTGGAGGAGTTTTACAAGTTGCCAGTTATTTGACTAGGTAATATTTACATAGGTACACTTATTTTACTAACCGTAATTTTTTTTTATAACATATCAACAATTACATAATATTCTATCATTGTGCGGTCGGTACTTTCTTACCTATCTAAAATAATAATTAGAATTAATAATTCACTTATTTTTTGAATTGTAACAATGGTGTTAGTAATAAATGATTTGATTTGATTTAAAAGGTGCAATATCATCAGGAGGCACAAGTGGGGAATGTCATCTGCGTGGATTTTGAGGGCCTTGAGGCATCCCGTCCTCAATCTGGCAGTAGGCCTATTGGCAAAATATACATAGTCGGGATTCACTGAGGCCTATTTTATGGCAACATTTATATGTTTCCTTTTGTCAACGACTGAAGATTTTTACCACTACTGAAAGTGCGTATACCAAGCCCTAATCTTATCGTAATAACAACAGCAAGACACGCTAATTAAAACCCAGTGAATTGTGTTCAAGTGTTGAACACTTTAATGTCACTGATTTGTCACAATGCCAACGTAATCATAGCGAGCGTACACTGTATAATAAGATGCATTTATAATAATCTCGCTTGGCAGAGACTAGTAATTTTATTTATCAAAAGTGTCTTAGTAAGGCTCACATCTAATGTTTTTACTTGTTTTGAGCGAATTCCCGATTCTCGTTTACTAATCGGTATTATTGATAGCCGAGATGAAAGGGTTAATAGAGCTTCTATCTAATAAAAAATTAGTGTCGAATATTGTCGAACGAATATTCTCTCTACTTAGTAATAATATGTTTATGTAAACAACTCTACAAAGCGACTAGGTACGTCAAGTCCAATGTTCAATACCTATCAAGTTGTTTAACTCTCGTATGAGTGACTCGTAGTATCATCAGAATCAGAGCTAATGAATATAAATAAGAAACAGTAATGATCCTAAAATTGAACCCTGTGGGACCCTCATTATTAAAATTCATCCAGAATGATTTTTTGGTGAATTGTAAAAATAGTTCTATTTTTGATGATGATTCTTTTTACATCTACCCTTTGTAATTTAATGTTTAGGTAGGCAACCGTTATGTCCAATTGTGTTAGTTTTAGTAAAAGAATTGTTTAAATACGTTTGTGTGGTGAATGTTACTATACCATAAATGACATTCCCGATCTGTGGTATCATTAAGATACCACAGATTGGGAATGGAGCGACCGCCCTCAGGCTACTAAATAATAAGTTTAATTGTACGATATTACTTTGTAAACATATTTTTTTATGAAAAAAAAGTCGCTTAGTTTGTAGCGCCCGTTCTTCTCAGGTCTGAGGCATTCTTTTGGGAATGGGTAGTAGTTTTTGTCTTTCAATAAGTGACGTCATATCCTATTTTGAATAAAAATATTTGAATTTAAATTTGAATATATTTGGAATTCCATAATGGTGAAATTTTCTTATCAGTATTGTGTTGCACTCAATTAAAAGGACAAACACTTCACCAAATGGTTCTTTTTGAATTTAAAAAATAATTTGATTAATTTTTTTTAAATACTTTATCAGGACCATCAAACAGTAACACCATAACAATTTATTATAACTAGTACGGCTACGGTACAAGACGGCAGTACGGCCGTGTTTCTAAACACGGATGTGAGTGAGAAAAATTAGTAAGCGACGCCGTCAAAGATTATTTATACTATTAACTTTGATTGTATTATATAATAAGTTAAAAATGCGAGAAGTTTCGAGTTTCAATGATGGAGAGATTTGAAAATGGCATTTTTTCCCACTTCGATGAAAAGCTCGCTTTTATTCCCTGGTGCGAGGGAGAAAAGTGGTCGATTCTCTTCCGGCGAGATGACACGAATACGCATGCAAATATTACTATCCCGGTTGCCAAGCAACCATATGTTTATCAAATCTATATCTTAATATATATATTTCTTGTGTGCGTGTGTATGTCACTGAACTCCTCCTAGACGGCTGGACCGATTTTGATGAAACTTTCTGTGTGTCTTCAGGTGGATTCGAGGATGGTTTAGATTTACAATTAAACTATCTCCAAAACGACTGGAACGATTTTGATGATTTTTTTGTTTGTTTCAATGAATTTGAGATTGGTTTAGATTCTCAATTCCGTCCATATTACATAATTCTCCGGCTCATGTGTATGTTAGTGAACTCCTCCTAACGGCTGGACCAATTTTTCAAATTTAAGACGTGTGTACAGGACAACGTCTGTCGGGTCCACTAGTGTACATATAAAAGAGGATGTATGTTTGTATGTTCCCTAATAACTCCTAAACTATTCGACCGATCTCAATGAAATCTTTTGTAATAGATTCGTTGAAGCTCAAGGAAGGTTTACATATATAATTTATATAGCAAAACAACGTTTGCCAGGTCAGTTAGTAATATAATATAATTATATTACAGAAGACGACTTATGTCCCTCGTACTAGGGACTAAAATTGAGCTTTTTCATCCAGGTATAATAAAAATCGAATACGCACCACGTTAGATAAGTAGGACATTGCCACCCGTCAATACTCCGCTGTTGAGAATGACCTACTTTTCTCCCTAGGTGCGTATTATACTATTTACCAGTGTAGGACACTGCCATCGGCTAATCGGCTACATTTTGTTTAACTGGTACGTGATTGCTATTATTGCGAAATAAAAAATTATAAAACATAACAATTATTATATCTTAATGTAGTTAAAACAATAATTATTATTGTTCGTTAAGCCATTTAGATAACTTATCTTCGCAACGCATTCAAATGTTTATGTTAACAATTTTTTATTTATTGTAATTATATTTTATGGAAAAGATTAACGATAATGGTTAATGAAAAATATGTTTTGGTTCATCAAGGCTGTTTATAATAAACATATTATAATACAATCTAACAAGCTTACTTTGTCTGTGTGTTGTGTGTTTGTTCAAAAAACAATTTGCGAATTTAGTAAATAGGAAAACACTTCTTTTTTTCCATCCAGGGACTACTACAAGTAACTTGCTGTAGAACTAGATTGTTTCAGAGAAACTGTTTTTCTATGTGCATAATATTCTAGAATCACATCCCAGGGATAATAAGGGAGATATCGTTAAATGGGAATTTCTCATCTAAATTGAATATATACCTTAGTAAAAACTGCTTATATTCATTAGACGAAGATTTTCAATTAAAAAATTGTAAATTTTTTTATAATAAATAATACTGCTACTAATAATAAAAATAAAATAATATTATAGTTCAATTTAAGCTAATTTGATATTATTACAACCGATGATTTAGTAATGTTTTTTGTAAAATTTGCAAGTCATAAATGTGGCAAACAAGTACTTTATAATATTTATGTAACATCAATCTAACATGTTTATGCAAATAAAAATCTTGACTTTGACTTTGATTTTGTAGGGGATCGAATAAAAAATTGAAAAAAAAAAAATATATTTACCACGTGGGAACCGCAGTAGCTCCTTTTTCTGCAGTGAAGCAGTAATGTTCAAACATTATTGTATCTTAATTGAAGAATTTGAGGCTTCAACTAGTTCTTCAAATAATGATTGTCTTCGTGTGAATTGGTACTTCTCGTTTTTAGCCTCAAGGGCAATATGAGCCTGCGGGAATTATCCAACTCAGATATTCTACTTATTCACCAGTTTCTGCTCTTAGCTCGTCTTGTCTTTGCTCTTCAATTTTAGTCGATACATGTCTGCCATTTTTATCTTCAAAGTGTTATTTTCACTCAAAATTTTTAGTAATTCTTTTTCGTTCTCTTCTTTTTCTTTGATTTTTGCTATTTTAGCTCGTCTGTATTTCGGTCTTAAGGGGGACGTAGCTACAGAAATTACTTTCTTTTTATGAAAATAAGGGACGAGATGAGCAAGACGTTCAGCTGATGGTAATTGATACGCCATGCCCATTACAATGCAGAGCCGCTCAGGATTCTTGAAAAATCCAAAAATTCTGAGCTGCACTACAATTGCGCTCATCATTTTGAGACATAAGGTGTTAAGTCTCATTTGCCCAGTAATTTCAATAGCTACGAACGAGCTAGCTTCAAACCGAAACAAATTTTAGAAACTGAATGGGAAGTAAATCTTATTTGTAGGACTTTTACGCTTATTGTTGCCAGATTTGTAGACATCTATTTGTAAACTATTTGACTAAGTTGCTTAAAGGACTGCTTGAAGTTATCTAGCACTTACGAAAACAGAAATACCAAAAAAGCAAAAGACACAGAAACAGATAATGATGCTGCTGATCTTATAACAGCTGAAAATATTAATTCTAGTATGGAAAAATACAGCTAATGTAAGTATTTTCACAAATAGTATGCAGGTAAATATGATGACTATTCAATAGAGAAAAATTTATGCCTTATCAATAAGTAAAGAAGAAAATTTCATTCATAATATTATACCTAAGAAATAAGATTTTGCAGTCAAACTCGTAGACTCAAAACTTTTACACCTCACAATCGTAAAGTCAACTAATTAGGCACATTGTATCGGTAAAGTTTTATAGCGCTTTTTACGACTTTTAAATAAAATTATAATTAATTTAAACCTATAAAATGTGACCGGACGACAGATAAGATAGATATTTGTTGAATAATTTAGTAGATACTCTCATGTTTGTTTATAAGCATCAGAACGGATTATTTAAAAACGTGCCAAACTGTAGACTGTGATTTAAGTTTTCAATCTTCTGTTTTAACAATAACAACTTAGATAATATATCCAATGTTTTGAGTTTTCTTTACTGTTAATTCCGCCAATATTTTTCTTTAAACACTTCTACACGTGTTTCGCCTCTTTAAGAGGCTTCCTCAGATGCTGACTCGCTCTCTGGCACGAGACTCAAAAGGGTCTTGTGCCAGAGTTGAAACACGAGTCAAAATGTTTAAAGAAAAATATTGGTGGAAGTAACACTAAAGAAAATTCAAAACATTTGGATAATTATGGATTTCCGCAAAGTAACGCTTAATAAATTTTTCTTACTTACATCACATCATAGATACCTACTTCAATAAATTTTCTTATATAATATAGTTATATATATGTTGTGTATCTTCTATCGCCGTTTGTCCTGATTGCTGCCGCCGAATTCCACTCTCACACAACACAAATTAGAATAATATAATCCCCACTATCTGTATGTGTTGCGCTGGTCCATAGTGCGGTTTGGATGGAACTTTCTTCCTTGTGCGGTTTTTCTTTCTTGACCTTCTAAAACAGCGCGTATACCCTTCTAAAAGGCATGCAACGCTCCTGTGATTCCGTTCAAAAAGAATGTAGGCAACGGTGATCACATAATGTCAGGTCACCCGTACGCTCATTTGTCCTCTTCTTCCAGAAAAAGAATAAACTAACGAATAGACGACCTGACAGCCCGATAATACAATTTTACGTGTAAACTCGCAGGCAGTACTTTCGTGTCTGTCTGTCTCGTCTCCGTGAGGCTTTCTGATTTAATAATGCCACCATAACAAAAAGGCCTAAAAGAAAATCTTTTATTACTTTAGTGTGCATGTTGCTGAAAATAGAGGCTCACAATTCGCCGCTATTTTTTTGACGTGTTCATAGCAGTCACTGACATTCTATGTAAACATATAAATTATCTAAGGTTAAATGTAAGTTAAGTGCGACGTTGCCAACTTAAACGTTATACGATACATTGTTACACACTTGGGCGTAAGAGTGGCAACTGCGCACAGCAAGTTTTGACTCCGTTCCAAGTATTATGTGGTCCTAGGTTTTAGATAATTTGTGTGGCATCTCTCAGACTTCGTAACAATAAAAGTTGACACATTGATACGATGAGTGCTTTATGACTTCCTCAGATAAAGCTTGCATGAATGAACGGCTGCTGAATGATCTGTTTCGTTCAATTATGCTCTAATCATTATTATAATTAGAATAATGCGATAGCGTCGTCTGCAACTAGTGCCAAGTATTTATTGGTTTTGATAAGTGTCAATTGGTGTGGTTAATGTTAATATATTGTAATGTTTAGATTTAGAAGTAATTGTTTCAGACGCGATAACATTACACGTTATCACATTACCTACATTATTTAGGAAGAATGTGGTGTCTTTCAAGATTGTCGCTTATAACACTGCACTGAAGAATACAACTCGAGAATTGAACAATTATTACAAGATTTACGGACCGTAAAATCTTCTTATCTCAAAATACCACATCGTCTGAAGTCGTTGTCTTATCGTACGCAGACGTGGTCGTCGCTGACTATTAACGTCCTGAGAAAGCTCATGGTCGCTCAGAAGGCAATGGAGAGGGCTACACTAGGAGTTTCCCTTTGAGATTTAATCAGAAATGAGGAGATCCGCAGGAGAACCAAAGTCACTGGCATAGCCCAAATGAATGCAAGACTGAAGTGGCCGGTGCTATATATTGGGAGCTGTTCTCACCTCAGCTGATAGTGCTCACAGTTCGATACCACCCGCAACGTACCAAAGAGTTTTTGGTTTTCTATACTTATACATCTTAAGTGGTAATCCACTTGAAGATAGGAACATCATCTCCAAATGATCACTAGAAGACAACCCAATGTCACAGCATTACAACTAGTGCAATTACTATGGAGGGACCACTGCTGTTATGCAACCAAACTGTACCCAGGAAGTGTATGTTTTTGATGGTTTTTTAGGTGTGTTTGCCATAGGCTTCCCCGGGGGATAAAAATAATAGGGAAATCCCAGGCCCAAGGGTGTTGTAAGAGGCGACTAAGGGCATTTACCTTTATCTAATGTGTAAGCATTATTGTGTTTCGGTCTGAATTACTGGGCAGATGAGACGGGCAGATGAGACTTAATATCTTATATCTCAAGGTGACGACCGCAATTGTAGTGCTGCACAGAATTTATGGAACTTTTCAAGAATCCTGAGCGGCACACCATAGTAAGGGGCGTATCAATTACCATCAATATCCTGCTCGTCTCGTCCCTGACTTTTCATAAAAAAGAGGTTGCATGAAGTTGGTCTTCATGCTCGAAGACCACTACGAGTTCCTGGGGTGCAACGTGGTATTCGTGATCGTGAGTTCGCAGTCATATTCACGCCTATTTAACCTATAGTTTGAAGACCCTACAGCATAGACTGAGCTAGAGGTCCCGGGTTCTAATCCCGGTAGGTGCAATCATTTATATTATGATGAATATGGATGTTTTTTTCCGAGTCAGGGATGTTTTTTTGTATTGATGTATGTTTATTAATTATATCGTTGTCTTGTACCCATAGTACAGGCTATGCCTAGTTTGGGGGAAAATAATTAGTGTAAGAGTGTGTCAATATTATTTTCATTATTATATTTTGTTGTGGAGTGGACATTTTCGTCGCGTAGAGTTCATAGGTATGACCATGACTCTCACTTTGGATTTCATCCGTACTCACACGAAAACAGTCGTGTATAGCATCCTCAAGAGGTCCACTTACAACAATCATTGTGTGGACACGAATTTGTTTCGGTGGACGAACCACGTTTGATGCAAGAAACAAGAGAAAGAAGGCAATATTACTGGACAAAAATACTACAAGGAGCTAGAGTAACCTGTTATTATCCTGCACAAAATGGACCAGGAATTTCTATTCATGCACGATAATTCACTTTCCCATATGTGTTTCAATTGAATTCAGCTGTGCTTGCGCTACTATTTTGGCCAATACCACTTATAACACACATTTTCATTTGCATTCAAAATATAAGTAAAAATAAAATGTATCCAACTTATATTTTCAATAAGATCTACTACTAGAATACTTACCTTTCTCTATCTATTCCGGCAAAAGGCTGCATCTAAATTGACGAGATTTTTCCCTCAGATTCCTATTGTCATAATACTGAGACAATTTTTAAATCAGTGAAGGAATCTGGAATCCCCGTAAAAAATATTATTTCGTATTCTACCTCTGTCAATCACAATATCTGGGTAAATAAAGAATGTTAATATTTAGTAAAAATATAGTTAATTCCCACTCGTCAAAAAAAAAACACTAAGCCATTGCGATATAACATATTAAAAAAATAAAAAACTTAATTAATTATAATAAAAATCAAATATAACGGAATCGCAGCAAACACCTTAAATATATATAAGAATAAATAAATATAGAAAAGCACAAGAACTTTATGTTTCACAATAAAAACCTTTACACACCCTAACGTGTATTTATAATTATGTGTTCGGCGTCTTTGTGCTACCCGGCATTATAAAGACGTTGTACACTACAACGTATCAGCGATAATATATCTATAAATATAAAGAGTTGCTCGGGTTTATACCAGAAATTCCACCCGCATGATGTTGACGTCTGGTATTTTGAGAAATATTTTGCTTGGCTTCAAGACAGAAGGCAACGCATCTTATGACCTGTAAGTCTTAATATGGATATACTGTGGATATAGATGGTTGCCATTTCCATAACATGAACCTCTTGCCTGTTTACCCCATTCTATATAAAAAATTCAAATTAAATCTGTTAATCTACCACCTGTAAAAAACGAATCCTAGATCAGGTGACATTCCGGAGTAAACCAGGTAGTCTAGATGACCTACAAGTGAGAAAAATCGAGGGCCAGGTTAATGAAGCCATAGGATTGAGGGTCGTTGACCAGCTAGTCCTACCGAAAAGAGACCATAATGGAAATCAAAATAGCGAATGCCCTGCGACAGACTGAAGGTAGAGTGACGCGATGGCAGTGTGTAGACAAATCTGCGAAAGCTTTTCAGAGCAAACATGACCATTATTTACGATGTACACTTTGCATAATATAATTATTTAATTTAAGTTTTAATGGTATCTTTACTATAATAAATGACAATGTTAAATTAGTTTCTCCAACACTCAACATCTATCGAGTTTATCAAATTTATTTGACACAAATGCCAAGATACGTTATATAGTATTAGCATATCTTTGAATGGAATAAAGGTCTAAGGATTCAATTTTGAAGCCATCAAACCGACTACGAAAGGGTCAAACCGATATTGGACCTCAAACAAACATAAAAACGGATAGTAAAATTTTATTAACCGATTTAGTTTGTGACTGTGAACTATGAGAATTTTAAGTATTAACATGGTCGCACAGTGGAATCCTCGAATAATTTTAAGATATCAGTTTTTTTAGTACCTATTGAAGGAATGATTAATGAAGTTTAATTTGAAGAAGTCCAAATGACATTGTAAAATATGTTTAGTTGTATTTCTTACCAATATTACTAATGCATGAGTTTTTTTTTTATTTTATAAGTGCGGACAATCTCCACATAAACTAATAACATCTCAGGGGAAATTCATAAATTAACTATATTGCTCGCGACTTCTTTTACATGAACTGTAGATTTGGGCTAGAATAACTAAAATATTGAGTAAGTAAATATTGAGAGTATCTAAGTATAACTTGCGCGGTAAGTCCAGTACGACCTTAAAAAAAAAATCACATACACTTTCCTAAAAGGCCCGCCTCTTGTGATAAGCACTTAACATTAGGTCACCCGTAGCTCATTTATCCTCATCATAAAAAAATCTGCTTACTAACATTTTCCACGTTGGAATCTGTCAACCAATATGCTTATAATAGAAGGTGTCACCTTTTATCATTATTTAGAATTCCTCTCAGTATATAGTATTGGAAATATGTGAGTAAACAGAAAGTATCTTACTCTAATAAAATTACTTACCGGATCTATTTCTCTTAGTTATTGATTCGCATTAGCTGTTAATATTTCGGCTGTAGAGTCAACTTGCATAAAATAAGTATAGTTATGAACCGTGAAAGATTTGAAGAAATATAAAAAATAATACTGCTTAGTGTTTGCATGTAATCTAATATCATAATATATTTAACCATCAAATATTATCACATATACTATTAATTATAACCAGTGGGAGGCTCCTTTGTACAGGAAGCCGGTTAGACTATGAGTACCACAACGGTGCCTATTTCTGCTGTGAAACAATAATGTGTAAACATTATTGTGTTTCGGTCTGAAGGGCGGCGTAGCTAGTGAAATTACTGGGCAAATGAGACCTAACATCTTATGTCTCAAGGTGACGAGCGCAATTGTAATGCCACTCAGAATTCTTGGGTTTTCCAAGAATCCTGAGCGGCACTGCATTGTAATGGGTGGAGCGTATCAATTACCATCAGCTAAACGTCCTGCTCGTTGTCATTTATAAATTTGTTCGGTGTGCGGCGCTCCTTAGGTTGAAGTTTATCTGCTTCGTAGTTTTTACATAATTATGTAACTTGTAAAAGTTTATTACTTTTAGATCTTTTAAGATTTAGTGGATCATTATGCTACTACTTATAGAGACATAAAATGACAATTATCATTACTACCGATAACGATTTTTTATACAAATTATTTAAGTTTTCTTTAGTGTTAATTCCGCCAATATTTGTCTTTAAAACAATTCGACACGTGTTTCGCCTCTACACGAGGCATCCTCAGGACGTGTTGTGTCGCCAAAATCTGGCACGAGACTGTATAATTATGGATTTCCGCAAAGTAACGCCTAATTCAATAAATTTTCTACGATTTTTTATGACAACAAGTGATAAAAGAAAGCCTGACATTTTAAAGTATTAAAACAGATTTCCTATTAGGTTCCGATCGAGTGTTTTACAAGTATAAGGCTTCTTTGCCATTTTTCCATTCAACCGGAATCTTTTCTTACGAGAAGTAATAATGTATCTACAGATCAAATCGAATCAAAATGACTTTATTGAAGTAGGTCAATGAACACTTATGAATCTCAAGAATCTCTCTAGCGTAAGTGTGTTTTTTTTTACATTTACCACCGTTTCGGAAAAGGTTGAGCTTTAATGATAAGAAGTGACAAGAAACTCATTGCTACTCTTCTAAATCAACATTTATAGCGTCCTTATTTTACAAATCTTTTCAAATACTACCAAAATACTAAATGCTTTACACGAATAAGTAAAAAAAAAAGTAAATATAGTTATTGAGTACAGGAATACACACACACCGTAAATAAATGCACTATGCTAGCATTTTATTAGAACTAGTAATAACTATAATTTAAAAACATAACAATTTTTGTACTTTTATACTTTTATTAAGGTATTTTCACGTAACATTAATTGAAATAGTATCATGAAAAACGGTTTCGTAGACAGCACAAATCTAATAAGAGTAAACGCTTTGAGTCATATTAATATCTGCTGGAATGTAAAACATACTTAACTACTTGAATCGAGTTTCAACGATACATCACTGGAACGGTTGGCACAGTGGAAGAACGCTCGCACAGAACGCTAGAGGTCGCGGGTTCGAGTCGCGCATCGTTCATAAATTTTGTTTTCAAATTTAATTTGTGAAAATGTAATATTTATTTATATTTTTATATCACTTTAGTCTGTTTTTAGTGTAGTTCTACCTTAGGATTGATTTAAACCACATTCCAAAAATTGGTATAAAATTTATGATTATCGTCCTTCTGTGTGTTTTTGAGAGTTCTGACAGCTGTTTGCTAAAAAAAAATTATATATTGCTGACTTCGGACAAAATTTCAATAGGAAACTTGTTTTATACGATCTCACCACAAAACCCACGACGAAACTTACGATCTGTCAAATTTGAAACACCAACAAATCTATAAAAAAATAAATTATTCAAAATAACTCTAAATCCCATTTCTTAGCTACCAGCGTGGCTGATAAAATCAATATAAAATACCCAAACTTCAACGAACAAACTTGGTTAATTAGAATGTCTTCATGAAGTTGAGATGTTAATAGTAATGATGTAATTCGTAGATGCCCACCCAAATAATATAGTTTCCTAGTAGCCAACTCGTTATACCAATTAACTTGGGAATATTTCCTAAAACTCTTATCAGTTTGTGATTTAAGGGGAAGCCGGTCGTTACTAGCTTGTGTGTTATAAAGTCAAAGTCAAATAAACTTTATTCAATTAATCTTAAACTAAGTGCTTTTGAATCTTAACTACGAATATTTCTTTTAAATTACTTATTGGAACGAAGTTCCTTGGAGGGGATAGGGATTTTGCTGCGCGACCGAACTGAAAAAAATGTGACAGTAAACCCGTAAGAAAAAATCCGTGGAAAAAAGTGCGTGGAAAAGTGCGTGGAATAAAACCGTTAAATGAGACGTGCGCAGGCGCGACAGTCGCATACACAAGCGAGTAGTGTATAATACCTAATTGAGGACGATTTTTTTTGCAATTTGTGTCGATTCTACATTAGCCGAAGGAACTTTGTTCCTACGTGGTGTCCCACGACACCACATCATTTTTTTACCATATTATGTTCGTAAAAAGTTGAGTTCGTGAGACGAACATACAATAAAGTCAACGTCCACTCTTTTCAATGAATAGAGTATCTTACAATGGCTGTAATATACATAAGAAATTAGTTTGTGATTAGCATTCAATATATGAATAGTGTTTAAATAATATAAACTATTTCATAAAAAGTAATAAATAATGTAATAATAAAATCTTTTATTTGACACAAACATGAAACATTACATTGGTACAAAAAAGAGAAGTTATTAAACTAAACCTAACCTAGAATAAGTTTTTTTCTAGAAAAAGATTAAATAAACTAAAGATTAATTAAATAACTTTCCCAAGATATTATATAGCAGCTGTGTGGCTGTGCCAAAAGGGATCCTAAACAAGTTACCTGTGACAATTGGCAAATGTTAAACCAATAGAGGAAAGAAAACTTATTTCATAAAAATGGAAACATATTTTTAAGTCATATAAAATGTTTAAAGAAAACTTATAATACTTAACAGCTATAATCACTAGTGTAAGTGTAGAGAAGCTATTCCAAGCAATGATATTCTTTGTTAAGCTAAAGATTTATTGGTTCAGTATTCTCGCGAACAAAGTTTGATTTTAAATGGCGTAGCATTTTAATGAACAATACTAATTTCTATTGTGTTTTTACGATATTGTTACCTATATATTCAATTAAAAAAGTAGTGAATTAAACAATATGTTATGTTTTTAAAGTGATAACAATCACTTTTTCAACTTCTTCAAACAAAATTTTATCCCGCATCGTTCATAAAATTATGTTTTTCAAATTTTATTTGTGTATTAATCCTAGAAGCGAGGGTTATCACTTTAAAAACATAACATATTGTTTAGATTTACAAGAGCGACATCTCAAGTCAATTTTCTAATATACAAATATTTGGGTTGAACAGGTTATCAACTAGTAGATCCTGTAGATGAAGCCACAACCTGAGAGTTGAACAAAGCAAACAGAATTTTATAACGAGGCGGTACTCGAACGGTTAGCTCAGTTGGTTAGAGCACCGGCACGGAACGCCGGAGGTCGTGGGTTCGTATCCCGCATTGCATTTATAATTATTTCGATTTATTAAATTGACTGACGTGATTTTAATTTAAAATAAAATTTTATAATAGTAATAATAGTAGAATATTAATATTATTTAAGACAAAAAATGAAAAACAATTTCAAAAGAAAGATAAAAACAAATGATGGATAAGCCTCATAATGTTATAGTAATAGTATAAAACATACATAAAACAAATCTTATTATTTGGAGAAATTTAATAATTTAAATAAGCGTACAGCTTCCCCTTAAGTCGGCACCAAAGAAAGTCTCTTTATTCCATATAAACTTTTATCGACCAATCTACATATTTATTTATTTTTATGTCTCTATTTGACGTTTTTCCGGTAGCCGTTAATAGTTTCGGTGCCATTAAAGTTAATTATGAAAAAACACGGTCTATCGCCTTAGTTTTATGATCTATACTTTGGGTCAATTTGTTCGAAATTTGAACATATTCTACATTATTTATGGTTATATTTGTATAATTTTGAACCGAACCCGTTAAAATGAATCTGATTCTTTTTGATTTATATAGTTTTACAGAGGTTTTTGTTCTAAGCTATTATAATATTAATTAATGACGATTTATAGTAAAGTTAAAGTCATATATTATATAAAAATACCTCGAGTTCTTACGTAATGTCAATAAAAATATGTCATAATCTGCCAGACAAAATTCGAAGCATAGATAACGAAAATGAATTTGTCAAAATACTAAAAAACTTTTTATTTGAAAAGTGTTACAATGCCATTAATGATTTTCTAAACCACTCAAACGAAAATAAATAAAATGTGGGTCTCCCTACTACGATCAGCTGTTCTAAACATTCAAATGAGTTGTTTGAGAAAGAAATATTGGCTTGACAAGAAAACGAAACTCGCCTTAAAGGTGA
Source organism: Leptidea juvernica (assembly GCA_949711755.1). Taxonomy (NCBI): domain Eukaryota; kingdom Metazoa; phylum Arthropoda; class Insecta; order Lepidoptera; family Pieridae; genus Leptidea; species Leptidea juvernica. The sequence continues at coordinate 3,640,698 of CATIXQ010000034.1, read as the reverse complement.
CAAATACTAGATAAGTTAAATAGATAAAATGATGATTATTTTGAGTCCAACCCAAATTGTTTCCACTAAATATCTGATTGCAGATTATCTTGAGTATTTTTTTTATGAAAATAAGGGGCGAGACGTTTAGGACGTTCAGATGGTGGTAATTAATATGCCCTGCCCATTACAATGCAGTGTCGCTCAGGATTTGTGAAAAACCCAAAAATTCTGAGTCGCACTACAGTTGCGCTCGTCACCTTGAGACGATAGATGTTAAGTCTCATTTGCCCAGTAATTTCACTAGCTACGGCGCCCTTCAGACCGAAACACAGAAATGCTTACACATTACTGCTTCACGGCGGAAATAGGTGCCGTTGTGGTAATCACAATCTAGCCGGCATTCTGTGCAAAAGAACCTCCCACTAGAGGATGTAAGTAATTTAAACTTCAGCACAGTAAGGGCCCAAGTTCCTTGATAGGTAGTCCTTCTCTCATTCTTATTCAATATAGGGAGCAAACCATTAAAACATACTACAGTTACGCCTTTTTCGCCCGTAAAGGAGAAATGTGTCAGCCTTAGATTAAGGATTGGTCTCCGCTGCGCTCCGATACCGTACTATCTAAGAACAATAGTTTCTTATTACGGCAACTATTACATGCTTATGTGCGTGGCATCTTGACACTCAATGGCATCTTTCATATTTTGTAACGTACGCTTCGTGTTATTTTACATTGATATACATAGATACTCATGATATGTGATCCCAGTGTCTTTCTTATTTTTTGTAGTATTATTTTAACACAGTTTTACTACGCAACGTGGCATTTTAGTTTCAATTATTAGCAATGTTTATGTAATATACATAACAAGTTAGTTTTTAAGGTGCTGCATACAATATCTATATGAATCGTGTTTAAATAATATAAATTATTTAATAAAAAGTAATAACGAATTATGTGGATAAATATAAATTATCGTATATTTGATGCATCAACCTTTAGAGCTTGAATTCATTGTTTGTGAAAGGATGCTACGTGACCATGATGGTCGTGATTACTATCACAATTAGTAATCGAATCCAACGAATATAAATACAACAGTTGCCAATGATAACATCAAACAAATTATACATATAATATTATATGTGATTAAAAACTTAATTATTTTCTATTGTACTATAAAGGTAATTCAGATTTTTTTTTTAAATAAAGGACAAGACGAGCAGAACGTTCAGCTGATGGTAATTGATACGCCCTGCCCATTACAATGCAGTGCCGCTCAGTATTCTTGAAACCCCCAAAAATTCTGAGCGGCACTACAACTGCGCTCGTCACCTTGAGACAAGATGTTTAGTCACATTTGCCCAGTAATTTCACTAGCTACGGCGCCCTACAGACCGAAACACAGTAATGCATTACTGCTTCACGGCAGAAATAGGCGCCGTTGTGGTACCCATAATCTAGCCGGCATCCTGTGCAAAGGAGCCTCCCACTGGTGGCTGAATGTAGAATGTGGCGTATGCTTGGTATCAGGCATTAAAGCTAACAGCTTTTAAAGTTTTACAGAAATATAACCAATTATAATACAAAAGGTTTTATAAATACAACTCAGGCTTAATAAGTACATGAATGAATAATTAATAACCAATTAATGAGCTATATTCCGCTCACGATTAATACCAGTAATGTAATAAATAAACGTTGTTTTATTCACATTCATTATGAATAAAATATTAATGATTAATTAGGTAATGGCTGGTTTCAAGCTTACAAAAGAAAATATTGATAATTATTGTAGAATACTTCATATTACCGTTAAATGCACCTGTGTTTTAGGATTTGGTCAAAATAATTAAGAAAAAAATTAAAACTTCTAATGTTAATTGGATTTACGCAATGTTTATCAAATATATGAAAAAGGAAAATTTATTGAATTAGGCGCTACTTTGCGGAAATCTATAATTATACAAATTATTTAAGTTTTCTTTAGTGTTAATTCCGCCAATATTTGTCTTTAAAACAATTCGACACATGTTTCGTCTCGTGCCAGATTTTGGCGAGACAACACGTCCTGAGGATGCCTCGTGTAGAGGCGAAACACGTGTCGAATTGTTTTAAAGACAAATATTGGCGGAATTAACACTAAAGAAAACTTAAATCATTTGTATATGAAAAAGGAGTAGGTAGATAAAATATTAGAAGCGCATGGCTACGCGCTACAAATTCAAATTCAAAAACACTTTATTCATGTAGGTCACGGAAATGACACTATGAATGTCAAAAAAAAATAAAAATAATGTTTCTTATTGAATTTACCGCTACTTCGTAAAGGGTTGAGCTAATGAGAAGAAGTAGCAAGAATCTCATTGCCACTCTTTTATGACAAGATTTACATTTTAATTGTTTTACAAATCATTTCTATTACAATAAATGCAAAGTGACGCAACAAAAATACTCAAATGTCAAAAACTATAAGGCTTACACGAGTAAGTCAAAAAAAAAGTAAATTAATACTAATTATAAACACAAGAGTTATTGAGTATAGTAGATGCATCAATCCACACATACCGTAAATAAATAGAGGCATTATGTGAGCATTTCATAAAATAAAATATATAATAACTTTAACTTTAAAGGAAATAATAATAACAAAAAAACACATCAAGCAGACCTCCCGGTAACAAGATCATCCAACCACCATTTTGACAGTTAGTGACGTGTGCTTACAGTGCCACCTAAATTAGTACACCTGTCAAAGTCAGAGTTGCAGTTTTGTTTCGTCACTTAAATATTTCGTTTAGATTACCGAACCTACCATAATATATTCGAAAAAGGTATATACAGCTCATGAGATGAACACATAAGAAAGTTGGATTTTAATAATTATAAGTCATTTATTCATTTGTCATTTTTATTTCGTAAAGAACTTTCACTAAGTTCATTATTTTATAATTGGACGTAGTTAGGTAGAAAGGACTCAAACCACACTTTGGTCAACGTAGAGTTAAATATGCCATAGTACTCCTGAAGGTCGAAACTGTCTTGTAGTGAAAACCCTATTTTTAAAATATACACGGAAACTGATATTTTTTTGAATTTATTATAGAATATTCATTTGGAAGATTATATAGAGCTGAAACATGAAATACCTATTACTTTGAGTCCTTTCTGCTTAACTACGTCCAATTGTAGTTCTCCATAACCCGCGAAAATTGGCTAATCGTGATTATTTTTATTCTTTTATAAGTTTGAGTAAAAAAAAGTATTAACTTGATTGTGTTTTTTATATATAAGAGGGGAAAAACGGGCAAGAGGCTCACGGGATGGAGAGAGGTGAGGCAATCGCTCATGGATAGCTGTAACAACAGTTGTCAAGAGATGTGTTGCCGGCTTTTAAGGGGGGGTACTCCGTTCTTTTCTTGAAGATCCCTAAGACGTATCGGTTCGGGAAAACAGCAGCCGGTAGTTGATTCCACAATGTTGCTGTGCGAAGCAAGAAATTTCTTGCAAAATGCGCGGTTGTGGAAAGGATTTTAACGAAATGTCCGGTGGTAGAATTTGGCCGCTGAAATCAACCCGAACAGCTCCTCTGAGCACTCCCCTTAATAAATGCGGTCGAAAATGCAGAGAGATCCCACTTCTCTACGCAACGCCAAAGCATCAAGCTGATCGCAGATGACTTGATCGTCGATGATCCGAGCCGCTCTTCGTTGTATGTTCTCAAAGAGAAGAAGCTGGTACTGGGGAGTTCATTGTGTATTTGGATTAACGCCATCTAGTTGTAACTGTATGTTATTGTGCAAGGCAGTAGGTAAGAGAGTAAGATATCTTCAGCAACGTACCCTTTCAAAAAGTATGCTTCAGACCTGAGAAGAACGAGCGCATGAAACTCAGGGGGTAGGTGTTTTTTTTAAATATGGTTATAGAGTCATATCGTACAATAAAACTTATTTTACAAAAATATTTATTTTATAGCCTTATTAAGAAAGTTATTTATGTTAGTAACCTTTACTACACAACTTTTTTGAACAAGTCTTTTGAATTTCGTAATACATTTGTTTTGAACATTTTCTGGGATCTTGTTGTAAAAGCATCTAAGTACATCGCCCCACAAAAGACTTAGTAACTCGCCGAGTAGTAGGCATTATAAGTTTAAGTCTGTTCCTGGTGTTAACATTATGATTATGACAGTTTTTAGCAAATTCACTTAAGTGCCTATGTACATACCTACATAAAATTATCAAGAACATATGGAGAAGCAACTGTTAAGATGTTTATATCTTTAAATTTTGCTCTCAATGATTCTTTAGGAACTATGTTATAAAGAGCGCGAATAGCGCTCATTTGCGGCACGAAGATTGTATTAATATCGGTAGAGTTTTTAAATTTTGCAGGATCTGAGCTTTGGTAATAAAATGACTCTACATATATGGACACCAATTTTTTTTTATAAGGTACAAAACCCGAAGTTATACGGCCTAGAGTGATTATGCTATCTTCGAGAAACACCGACCCATTAAATTAACAAAAGGACCCGCCACTAATAATTTGTCGTTAATAACTTAATTCTGAGTGGTCAAAGTAAGGTAGCGGGCAATTAGTGTCATATCAAACACTAATAAATAACACAGCTATCAAAATTGCCGCAACCGATACTGTTATCAGACGGGCATTCCTCGAAAACAGAGTTGATTAACATGTGGGAAGGGCTTTATATTTAAACTTGAAAGAAGTAACGACCTGTTGATGAATATGGGTACGTTTAATGAGTTACTTTTTGTACTAATCTCATGGTTTTTTATAAAACGTTGATAGATAGATATAAGTCAATAAATAAGCAGTTGAACTACAACCGTTATTCAATGCATTATACATAAATAATATTTAAAATTATGTTTTTTTAAAGAAGGCATAAAAGGCTCTGAGTGGCACTACAATTGCGCTCGTCGCCTGAGACATAAGATGTTTAATCTCATTTGTCGTTCTCTTTTCACTAGCTAGGGAGTTTCAGATCGACACACAGTAATCCTGAGCGGCACTGCATTGTAATGGGCAGGTCGTATCAATTACCATCAGCTGATCGTCCTGCTCGTCTAGTCCCTTATTTTCATAAAAATAGTAATGCTTACACATTAATGCGTCACGGCAGAAAAAGGCTTCGTTGTGGGACCTAGGTAGCACTGAAAATGTTTAGAAAATTAAAAACGGCTTAGTGTAGAAAGTTGCCAATACTTATATTGTTTTTCGAAGTAATCTCCGTTCCTCTCTACACATCGTCGCATTCGATGAAACCACTGAGAAAAGCAGTGAGCCCATTCTTCCTCAGGGGTCTCTTCTATGGAATTTTCGTACGCTTTCACCGCATCTTCAGGGCTAGGTCACTCTCTTATCTTCCTCTATCATGCGTCGCATAGCACTGATGTTATCTTCAGTAGTCGCTGTTAAAGGACGTTCCTCACGCACATCATCATTCAGATTGCTATGTCCACGCTTAAACTCGTTAAACTAATTGTGAATAGAGGCACGAGATGGGGCTTCATAAGGAAATGCTACCCGCAGCCTATCATAGCTTTGTTGTTGAGTTAGCCCACAACGAAGGTCATAATAAAACATTGGCCGAAAAAATTTTCGCGTTAGGTTCATTTTCACGTGTAACAAGAGTTTTAGATTTGCCGCCAATTCACAAAAACAAATGACAAATGAATGCAATATACTATATTAGGTTACCAAAGAGTTCTAAAATAGAAATTCAAAAAGTTTTCATTAGCTCTCTAACTGGCCAGTTCTAAACATTTTCAGTGTTACCCACGTATACAATAATAATCCTTAATCTAAAGCAAACTCCTAAGTCAATGAGAACGTCATTGTCCCAAATATATATTATGATAGAAATTGTATACGTCACTTACAGTCTAACTCTACATGCATAATGAACTGAAAAATAATACAGAAAATTTTTAAACTAATGAATAATATGAACTATTAAATATATCAATCTGAAAATAAAAATACAATAAAACAAGAAAAAAAAGCAACTCATGAATACAATATTAAAAATAAAAGAGGCAGAGTTCTTGGTGGTGCAATTTTTTGAAGTGAACACTACTTTAGCATCGTTATTATTTGAAAGTCGTTGAAACGAAAAAGCGCGACAATAAAAAGAAACAGACACATAAATTCATAAAATTTAATGTGAGAGAGAATGAGATAAAAAACATTATGCAGTGTTTTGGTACCAGGCGATCATAGTTGAAGAAGAGATTGTCTTATGTATGACGCGAGTATACCTTAACATATTCTGATGTCATGCGCATGACGTATTACTACATAAGACACCAGAAGAGCACAAATATGGTAGCGGTGACAGTAATTTTTTTTTATGGAATAGGAGGACAAACGAGCGTACGGGTCACCTGGTGTTAAGTGATCACTGCCGCCCACATTCTCTTGCAACACCAGAGGAATCACAAGAGCGTTGCCGGCCTTTAAGGAAGGTGTTTTTTTTGAAGGTACCCATGTCGTATCGTCCTGGAAACACCGCACAAGGAAGCTCATTTAACAGCATTGTAGTACGTGGAAGAAAGCTCCTTGAAAACCGCACTGTGGAGGACCGCCACACATACAGGTGGTGGGGATGATATCCTATCTTGTGGCGTGCCGTGCGAAGGTGGAATTCGGCGGCAGGAATCAGGTTAAACAGCTCTTCGGAACACTCCCCGTGATAAATACGGTAGAAGACACACAATAAAGTGACGTCTTCACGCAAAGCCAAGTGATCTAACCGTTCACAGAGCACTGGGTTCCCGACAATTCGAACTGCTCTGCGTTGCATGCGGTCAAATGGATCGAGCTGATACTGGGGTGCGCCAGACCAGAGATGAGAGCAATACTCTATGTGTAGCCGGACCTGCGCTTTGTAGAGCGCTAGAATGTGGGCCGGCTTGAAGTATTGCCGTGCTCTTTTGATGACGCCCAGATTCTTCGAAGCCAATTTGGCGTTGCCCTCCAGATGGCCACGGAATTTGCAATCGCAATAATTCCTTTCATAGCGGTTGAAATCATGTCATCCTAGCAACATGTACCAAGACTTCATGTGCAATTTAGAGGTCCATGCATGCAGATTTCACTTCTTACACGTGTTCTTTGTACGCATGCAATTTTTCTTTAAATTGTCGGTTGACAATTCAGTAAAATAGAATAGTCATCACTGTATCATATTATTTTTTACATTAATAATTAAACATAATATATGTATGATCGCCAATTAGCACATCCTCGAGTGCGTGCTGGACTACATGACTAATTCAAAAAAATTCGTATCTGTCATACACAACTTGCAACTAACAGAATTAGAACGCAGCCTATTCATCATAGACACACGGCGGCATCAACGGTGTTTTGCACTTTGTCGATTGAAAAGGAGCAAAGTAGTTAGTACAAATACCAAAGCACCGCTTTTGTAGACGAAGCGTCACCAACAACATAGATACGATCTCTTACATCATCACCCCTTTAATATGATAGATAATTAATGTCAAAGGCATAATTTTTTTTTGTTACATAAAAAGGAAAGAAACAGCGCACGTCAATCGTCGATCGCCGCCGGAGAGTATTAGTCGAGTCAATCAGAGTATGTAAATACTACGTAATAAGAGGCGGCCTGAGTAAAAATTGAAATTTAGTTTCTAGTAGAATCTTGCTGTGAATTTTGATATAAGTTTGAAACAGTAATTACAATTGGGCCACAAAGTATAATCCGGCTAAGTTTGAAAGCATACAGTTGCTTTAAACGTAGTGGATTACGGCTATCTCCATTTTTGCAAGATTATAGCCGTCATCTGGCAATCTGTCAATGACTGCACGTTTGATACAATCGAATTAATCGCTTTTTTCTTAGAGTTTCGCTAGGCTGGCGTCAATTTAATAAAAATCTTATCAATTTGATTTCAAAATTACTTTCATCAATAATAACAACAAATCTCACGTGTCTATCATTATCATTTTTATTAAAATAATCCAAAAGCGACACTATATCGTGTTGGTAACAAAAATAAAAAAATTTTGAATGTTTAAATTTAAAATATCTATGATGGCTTTCTGCTAGCTAGCTACAGAAAGCATCATTAAAGTTCATTATACCACATACTACCATTGACTGTCTAAATGAAAAAGAAATTGACGGTATTACATTTAACGAAACATTAAATTTAAGGATACTTTCTGCAACTAACGGTAAGAATTTTAAATATCTTCATAGAGCTGTCATTGACAAATTTTTGATACAAAAAAATTGTTCGTGTTCTCCGCTCTTTGTCATATAACATACAACTAATTCAATTACCTATGCGTAAGAGTTCTAAAGTGCCCAAAGTACATAAACAGATTTTAAAAATGTGTATTAATAAATAGAGTTTTTCCCTAACGATATTAAAACTAGCACTTCACTATTGAAATCGTATACATCCATCCTCTTCGGTCAGGTACGGCCCCACTCGTACACGAAGGGTTATATACTCAAAATCTTATAAATTTGAAATTCACCATCCAAGCTTGTATCACTAATTATTGTAACGGCAATACTAATACACAGTGCCCAAATTTCAGCTGTTGGTTTATGAGATCAGCTTGCTAACAAACAAACGGACTGACAGGCTAGTTACCTCTAGGGTACATATAAATTTATATAAAAAAATTAATACATAAAAAAACTTAAGTTGGTAAAATTATACTATAAGTGCAAATAGTGCAATTACTCGGCAAACGAGACTTAACATCTTATGTCTCAAGGAGACGAGCGCAGTGCCGATCAGAATTTTTGGGATTTTCGAGAATACTCAGTGGGACTACATTGTAGGCAGGGCGTATCAATTACCATTAGCTAAACGTCGTGCTCGTTTAGTCTCTTATAGTCATAAAAAATTGCAATATAAAAAGTGACATACTAACGTTTCCAGTATGTTTCATAACTTGTTAAAGTTATCCAGTCTTATAAAGTCTATTGAAAAACACTGCTGTATGTATGAAAACAAGTTGCAAACAGAATGGTGCGACCACTAATGAGTTGACGGGGCCCATACGAGATAAAAAAATAATAAAAATCGATATGTGTGACAAAAAATACACCGCTATGGCCGCTGCCAAAGATATACTAAGCCTAGATATGCCATTTTATTACGAATTAAATATTTTTGCTTTTGTAGATGCTTTGAGACAGCCTCAATTCTAGAATATGCAAGATGTATAATTAAAATTCAGCATTCTATTCAGACCTATATTAATCACCAAAAAACATATTATAACGTCATGTATAAACATGTTCTATCTCTAATGCAATTACTAATACCCATACCGCTTGTGTCTATCAATAAAATATATCTATATTATTTATAAACGATTAAATAATGATTTTCATGGCTTCTTATTAGTTTAACCAACTATCATACAAAATCTTTATCATTTTAGAATAATATATTTTATATTAAAAATAACTTCACAAACTTACAAGTTATAACCACATCTGCTACTTACATCATGCATCATGCATTATAAATTGTTTAATAAGACATGTTGCCCAGCATTAGCTGGGTTGTTTTGCCACTTACTAAAACAAATTTTTACAAACACATTATTTTCATGAAAAACATAGGTAGAAGAACATAACATTTTGATTGTAACACCTAACTTCTATTATCAATCGCAATTTAGAATTGGATATCTGCGATTGATATATTAATCCATTTCTTGCTTTTAGCATTTGAATAATGAATTTGAATAATATAAATATATATTTGTAATTGTAGTATATTTATAAAACGGTGAGGTTAAAGGGTTCTGCACTTTTCACTTCTTAAATTTTTATGTAAAACAAAAAACCTTTTTAATTTTATGGATGTCCATCTTGGAAAACACCGCTATATTATAAGCTAAAAGCTATCCGGCAAACGAATGAAAAATAACGTATTTATAATATATCACTTCCAGTACAACTATATCATTGACTGACACAAGCCACAGAATTGGGCCCAAGTCTTAACTAATTTCTCTCATCGCTACCGTTCAGTGTTAATTGCCTTGAACAGACAAGGACGTACTTACTAATTAACCGCACTCTAGAAGGAGACAGCAGATAAAAATAAAAAGCCTTCGTTACGAGCCTCTTTAGCCCCTGATAAAGTACAACATTTTAATGATTGTATTTAAAACAATATTATTTCTCGTTTATTAACTCTTATAACATAATCATGTGTTAAGTTATCATGTTTTATAAATGAGAAAGTCGAGCGGCAAGTTAACTTTATATTAGACATGCTAGACCGGCAATGCTTTAGGTACGCTGCTTAATATTAAAACGAGTTTTGTTTAATGTTTCATTGGCTTAAAAGACAAAAGCCTGCGATCACAAATCAAATCAAATCCAATCAACTGATAGTTACTAAGTTATTAACACAGCCTACACTATTAATATAACGTGATTTGGTAGGAATAAAACCAGTGTTACTAATAATATTATTGAACTAAAGCAGAATTGTAGCGAAAAATCATTTTTTTTTATAGATGTTTCGCTGGCTCTGCAGTCTTGATGGTTACGGACAACTGAAGCTGACACATTTCGAAATAGGAATTATTATTTTTGTGACATTTCGGAAACAAGAAATATTTCTTGTTTCCAAAATGTCCCCGTGACAAATTAATTTATTAATCAAATTAAATTATTGATTAATATTAACAAATGTTAATATTAACCAATAATTTGTAAAGATTTTTAAATAATTAAAATATTTTTATTTTAATATCATAATGGTTTGTATAACATGTCTAGTGAATTTATTTATTTAAAACATCACAAAATCCACAGAAATTAAATTAGGTTATAATAATACTATTTTGTAGGACTTACATCTAATAACGGATTTACAATATGTACAATTAAGAAAGAATCATTTCAAATACTAAATGATTATATTGAGAAAAGAGGGTTTTAGCATGACAGAGCATTTAAGTGCTAAAACCCTCTTTGCTCGATATAATTAATTCTGCTGCTCAAATTTTTTTCCGTTACAATGGAATGATTCTCATATGAATTTGAATCGATAATATAAGACTAGAATCTGGCTAATAAAAGCTGTCTCTGAGAAACGGCGGCAATTTAATAATGTTGGGAACACTGACTATACATGAATTAAACGATGTTGATACTGTTAATTTTCAAGAATTTACGTATAATTTTTTGTAGTTTTGTAGTGGATCATTGTGAAGACGACGACTGTTGTACTTAATCCTTTAAATAATTCTTAAAGTCAAAGTGAAATAAACTTTATTCAAATAGGCTTAAACTAAGCACTCTGAATCGTCACTTTAAATATTTCTTTTAAATTACTAAATTTACCATATGTTCGTAAAAAGTTGAGCTCGGGAGAAAAACATATAAGGATCTTAACTGCCACTCTTTTCAAACAAATAAAGTATTTTATAATGGCTGTAATATACATAACAAATTAGTTTGAAAGGTGCTTCATGCAATATATGAGTCGTGTTTAAATAATATAAATTATTTCATGAAGAGTAATATAGAGTCAAATGTATAAATATAAATTATCGTATATTGGATGCATTAACCTTTAGAACTTGAACTCATTGTTAGTGTAAGGATGCTACGTGAACATGATGGTCGTGATTACTGTCACAATTAGTAATTGTATCCAACAAATACAATTCATTAACTATAACAACCCGTTGTTGTGGTGCCACAAGCAGCGCCCGCATACGAGTTCACGCATGAACCAGGCATCGTTTCCTTCGCACATATTTGAGGGAAGGACGATGGTACACGATGCCGCCGCAAGCAATGCCAGTCAGTGAGCACAACGAACCATGTTATTTAATTTATGTAAATTAGAATTAATGTAAGTCAAGATAAAACAGCTTTAAGGTAAAATTACAATAATATGCACACACTTCAGCAAAGTATCAAAACAAAATGATCGTACTAAAGAATCGTGATAGTGTTTGTCAAATTATCGTTGAAGTTGCATTAGAGATGCAATGATAAAATTTTTGTTAATTAAATCCAGGGATAGCTTTAATTAGATAGAGTCTATGTACTGTTATTTACAAAAGAAGTTGCAACGTGTCGTCTAGCAGCAGATGGGTTTTTTTACATGACAATAAGGGACGAGACGAGCAGGACGTTCAACTGATAGTAATTGATACGACCTGCCTATTACAATGCAGTACCGCTCAGGATTCTTGAACAAACCCAAAAATTCTGAGCGGCACTACAACTGCGCTCGTGACCTTGAGACATAAGATGTTAAGTCTAATTTGCCTAGTAATTTCACTAGCTACGGCGCCCTTCAGACCGAAACACAGTAATGCTTACACATTACTGTTTCACAGCAGAAATAGGCGCCGTTGTGGTACCCATAATCTAGCCGGCATCCTGTGCAAAGGAGCCGTGTCAGGTTGCTCGAGAATAAATAAAATAAATTTTAGGCAACATAAACTATGAACTAAAGACCATTTAATTTGTCAGCTTATTAACAATATAAGTACCTAAGTAAGTGTCATGAACTAAGTAACAATAATTTCAATTGCAGTATGATTACCAGAAATAGCAACTGACCTCTTATCCTAGTGACGTCAAATAGGGTAAATGGGCCCAGTAACTGCAGTTTCGTGGATTAGGTATATATGTTGGTGATTGATGATATTATATTAACCATTTTACTTTATTTATTTAGTTATTGCTCCAACAGGGTGAGCACTAATACAATTCGTTAATAACTAACATAGATATAACTAGTTAAGTGACACCCAATTATGGGTGCAAATCGAAAGCAATTAACAAACGAACACAAACAAAGCATTACATACGTTTTAGCAAATTTAATAAAAATATAAACAAAATATTTTCAAAATTTAAGATTAATCAAAACTAGGGAAAAAGGGCTCATCAAATAAATAATTGTTAAAACATTTGTGACTAAATTGCAAAATAAGACATACATAGGCTGCAATAAAAGTATCGGGAATGGAATATTTCCACTATTCCTGTCATATTAAAATCTTTTTAATTGAAAACTCCTTGGTTTTAAAAATCGAATACCGTTTATTTATTTAAAAAAAAGATGATCGGTCTTGTCACAAGGTCTTGGCAAACTTGTTTAGTCGTTGAGAAAATGGAATTGACTCGAGAAAATTCTAGAGCGATGTTTTATTATGACATTCGAAGTGGTTTAACACAAAAACAGTGTATTGAGCGGATGATTTCTGCATTTGCTGATGAAGCCCCATCCAAAAACCACAATTTATCGCTGGTTTTCTGAATTTCATCGTGGACGTGTCAAGCTCAGTGATGATCCCCGTCAAAGTCGTCCAAGAACTGCAGTCACCAAAGAAAACGTTGATGCTGTGCGCAAGCTGATTGAGGAAGATCGACATGTTACATACCGCGAAATTCAGGCAACTTTAGACATTGGCATGAGTCAAATACAAATAATCTTGCATTAACAATTAGGTGTAAAAAAGTTGTTTTCCCGATGGATACCGCATTTGCTCTGTGAAGAGCAAAAAGTGGCTCCCGTTACTTGGTGCGTCAGAACTCTCGAAAGATTCCACGCAGGATCCTCAAATGCTGTATCCAACATCGTATCAGGTGACGAATCCGGATATACGCGTACGAACCCGAAACAAAAAACCAGTCACGAGTTTGGGTGTTCGAAAATGAGTTAAAGCCAACAAAAATTGTTCGTTCACGGAGTGTTGCAAAAAAAAATGGTGGCCACGTTTGTCTCCAAAACCGGCTATGTTGCGACTATTCCTCTTGAGGGACAAAGAACGGTTAATGCAGAATGGTATGCTAGCATTCGTTTGCCACAGGTCGTTTCTGAACTCCGTAAAGAGAACTGCAAACGCCGCATCATCCTCCATCACGACAATGCGAGTTCTCACACCGCGCACCGAACAAAAGAGTTTATAGAGCAAGAAAACATAGAATTATTAGACCATCCGCCGTGCAGCCCCGACCTGAGCCCTAATGATTACTATACTTTCCCTAAAATAAAGAATAAATTGCGTGGTCAGAGATTTTCATCACCTGAAGAAGCTGTAGAAGCCTACAAAACGGCCATTTTGGAGACCCCAACTTCCGAATGGAAAGGTTGCTTCAATGATTGGTTCCATCGTATGGAAAAATGTGTCAAATTTCGCGGAGAATACTTTGAAAAGCAATAAATACATTTTTAAATAGTAATGTTGTGTCACTTCCTTGATTCCCGAAATTATCAGTGCCGCCCTCATATTACACATATTAGCGAAAGCTAGTACATAACAGAGTGTGAGGACATTCTAACTATATGGGAGTCGTTACAGTTGATTTTATATCTTTTGTTATTAGGAGATATTTATTAATAGTTCCATGAAAAAAATCAGTGAGTATTAATAATTAATTGATTTTAATTGACTTAGGGAAATTAATAATAATATGAATGTATTTAGTTACTTTGCCCTAAGAATCATTAATTTTAAAAATATATTATTTAATATAACAATATTATTGTTTTTTTAATACACTTTATAATTTTGCCTCCTTATTTAGTATATAAACCTTGAAAAGTATTGTAATATTGTGTAATCAGTGCAGAAGCTGTACTTGCTATGTAGGTACCTACTGCAATGACTTTATATCTAGAATGCAATAATTACCAATTAAATATTTTCTTATACATTTGCTCAGAAGCCTAACTGAGAATAAATTCTTTTAGAATAACTCTAAGTTTAAAATTTACAAAACATTTGAATTGACTGAGTTTTTTTCGCTGGGATATATAAATTTATTACCAAATGAACATACCGCAATGATAGAGCATAATTTTGAATTAATAAGATATTTAAACAGTGAAAAAAAAACACGGAAACTGATAATTCTAAGTGTTGCAATGAAATAGACTGATTGAAACCAAGAAATTAAAGGCCTGTAACGCTCCTGTGATTCCTCTAGTGTTGCAAGAGAATGTGACGGGCGGTGATCATTGTATGAACACCTGTACGCGCGTTTGTTCTCCTTTTCCATTAAAAAAATAAATCTTTAAATTTTATACTTACTACTGATAAAGTTTCTTGGATCACTTATCGATAAATTAAAAAAAAAGGTGAAGCAGACTGAAAAGAAATTCATACTAGATGACTATACTCAAATCCCTAAAAGGCAAAGAGAAAACAGCGTTAAAAAGTCCACAATTGGCAATTATAATTAAAATAATTTATTAAGACTATTTAAATTATACAATTTTATTAAAGGACTTAAAACTGAAGTACTAATAACTGAAGCTTATCATGAATTATTTGGAAGAATAATTATTAGTTATTTACGTTTCTTTGACTTAATAATAATAATTATAACTATATATATATACATTTATTTTTAATGAAAACAAGGGACGAGACAAGGAGGACGTTCAGCTGTTGGTAATTGATACACCCTGCTCATTAAAATGCAGTGTAGCTCAGAATTATTGAAAAACCCAAACATTCTGAGCGACCCTATAACTGCGCTCGTCACTTTGAGACATAAGTTGTCAAATCTCATTTGCCCAGTAAATTCACTAGCTACGGCACCCTTAAGACCGAAACACAATAATGTTTACACATTACTGCTTCACGGCAGAAATAGGCGCCGTTGTGGTACCCATAATCTAGCCGGCATCCGGTGCAATGTAACCCACTGGTATATATGGGGCAATCAGGGTTGCATGTATTTTAAGTCCTTAAAAATAATATATTTAAGTACAGATAATTTCAACAGGACATAACTGGGTGATCTCACCTGAAAAATACTTATCAGTGCCGATAAACATAAAAATATGTATAAAACCAATCTGTTATCATTTAAGTGCGCTATAATCGTTAATTGTACTAGTTAATTGCAATTAAAATTAAAAATTATTGCACTAATGTAATCTGTAGGTCAAGACATGCGATAATAATGTTCATATTCGCATATAACTATCGTTAACTGCTTTGTTTTAATCGTGTTTATTTACATTAAAATATCAAAACTACCTACTGCGTCAATGATTGTTAAAAAAATGCATATTATTTTTAATTTTGTGATGGATTTTTCATGGTTAAATTTACGTGGTTTTTGTTGGAAATAAAAAAAGAGTGTGTGTACTTATGTATGCACGCAAGAAGTTGGTATTTCTTTGGCTTAACGAAGGAAAAATCCTTAAAATTATTTATTCCTCGTGCTATTCTACTATTAATTATTAAAGATCGAATACGGCTGTATGGGCTTGAACCCTTTGCCTATACTAATAATGGACGAAGAAACCAAAAAAATAACGAAAGTCGCTAACGTCAGAAAATTTTAGGGACCAACTTCAACCTGTTACTTTTGTAACACAGTGATGCGCGCGCATCTTAAAATTTCAGACGCATCATTTTTTCATAACGCGCCTAAAGAAATATAACTTCAAAATACTTCGAAAAAGCTTTTCATTAGTAATACGTCTAGATAGACCATCATGCTATTAGGCAACGCATAACATCAGGCCAGGTTTATTACTTTAGTTTGCATGACAGCTACATCTTACACTCTCCATACGTCAGACACAATTGACATACATAAAAAATCCTATTAGAAACCAGAACATTCTAGAATCTATAGGCTCTCTCCCAGCATTCTTTTTTTGCGCTCTTTTCAATAAAAATATACAATATTGTACAGTCATTTCAATCGCTATAAAATAATCACAATCTAGTCCCAGGCTGTCCGATCATTTAGATATTCAGCAGTGGAGTAATAGGATTTACGACAGAGCCATTTTTTTTATAAAACATTTAATTTTATTTATAGATAATGCCTGAACAGTGACTAGGACTTTATTATAAAAGTGTATACATTTACTCTTAAAGCTATTATGTATCTTATGAAGCCTACTAGAATTAGTTACAAGCAATCCCTTATTTCTAGTGTTATAATAATGAAAGTCACTATTAAGAGCAAAAAGGTGACGATTTTTGTGAACATATATTAAATTTTCATAAATATACTGACACTGAACAGTCATAATATTTATTTCTTTAAATTTTTCTTTGAGAGACTGTCTATAACCAAGCTGATATATAGCACGAACAGCTCTCTTTTGCAGAGCAAACACTATATCAATGTCAGCAGCATGACCCCATAGTAATATACCGTACGTCATGATGCTGTGATAATAACTGAAGTACACTAATCTAGCGGTCGCAACATTCGTGTACTCTCTAATCTTTCTGCATATGCCGCAGAGCTGAGTCTATCTGCTAGATGGGCAATATGTGGACCCCACTGAAGCTTTTTATCTAACGTGATACCCAAGAAGACCATAGTGTCCACAAGTTCCAATCTCTGGTCATTTATAAGTACGTTGGTTTGTACCTCCGCTGTGTTTGGTGTAATGAACCGTAAACACTTTATTTTTTTACTGTTTAAGTGCAGATTATTCGTCTCAAACCAACGCACTATCTTTGAGACTGCATTGTTTACCTCGTCATCAATATCCGCACGTCGCTTCAATTTAAAAATAAGTGAAGTATCATCAGAATAGAACCCTGTGGAACACCTATTTCCACAGGTTTACCCGAAGACCGTTTGCCATTTACATCGACTATCTGAACTCTTTCGCTTAAATATGATTTTAACAGATTTAGGGCTCTATTTTTCACACCATAATGTTTTAGTTTTAGGAGTAAAGTTTCATGGTGGACGCAGTCAAATGCTTTGGACAAATCACAAAAAATGCCCAATGCATCCTGTGACTCTTCCCAGGCATCAAAGATGTGCTCAATGAGTCTAGTACCCGCATTAATTGTTGATAAGCCCCTAGTGAAACCAAACTGACTTTTGTTCATTAATTTACAAAAATGCATTTGTGGCTGTTGAAGCAAAAGTTTTTCAAAATTTTACTAATAACAGGCAGCACTGAAATAGGTCTGAAATTAGCAGGGTCAAAAGAACTGCCCGATTTAAACAAAGGTATAACTTTGCTGTATTTCATGAGGTCAGGGAACACACCCTCATCATTCATTAAATATTATTGCTAATTCAGGTGGTATAATGTCAAGTATGTATTTTACAATATTAGTCGAATGGCCCCATAGGTCTTTTGTATTTTTTAGGTTAATTAATTTGAAGATTTTTATTATATCGCTACCTGTAACATACAAATACAAATACCTGTAAATTTCAAATCAGTGGAAGATACCGGTACGTGTAATTAAAGCATATCATATGCTGCTTTTGGCGAAGAGTTAAGGTCTTTGGTCGTGACAATCGGGATTTCGGAGAAGTATTTATCAAATTCATTTGCAATTTCTATTTCCGAATTTATAACGCGATTATTAATATTTAAACAGATAGAGATGTTACGGCAATTCGATCTACCAGTTTCATTGTTAATTACACTTCAAGTCGCTTTTACTTTATTATTACTGTTTTTAATTTTATCTGCAATGAAACGTGTTTTCGCTTCATGACAAACTACTTTAAAGAGCTTGGAGTATTTTTTTACATATATTTTAAATTCTTCACTATTATTGTAATGTTTCTCATAATAAAGGTCATATAAGCGTTTACGACTTTTGTGGATACCCATTGTTGCCCAATCATTAAAACTATGTTTGTTGTTTACTGTCACCGTTACTGGAGTAAAAATCCTGTCAAATTCGTCACAGAAGGAATTGAAGACTAAGTTATAGTGAAAATTAGCAGTTTCACCAAAGTGTAAAAATGGTATCGTATTTACCAAATTATTTCTAAACCTCTCAAGACCGGCTACCCGTAACTGGTATAATCGTCACCTTTTTTGGTCTGACATTGTCCAATCTTGTATTTACTTTTATAAGTTGCCCACTATGGTCGGACTGAAGATTATTATTTATGAGTTTACTAGTAATAGTAACATCTGTAAAAATATTATCTAAACAGGTTGCTGTTGTAGAAGTGATACTAGTAGGTTCCCAAAATACATTGAACAAATTAAAACTTTGAAATAAATTTTTAAGGCTAGTACAATCGGCCGAAGGTTCAAGCAAGTTTATATTAAAATCTCCACACACTACAATTGACTTGCTGGTTTTGCTAAATTTTGATAGTACCTCCTCCATTCTATGTTGGAATTGTTCATATGATGCAGTGGGGGGGCGGTTTACACTTACAATAATAAATTGCTCTAGTTCTATAGTTTTTGAAGCAATTCAGACTCAAGTATGTTTATTCGACTTAAAGCCCATTCATATTCAGAACTACATTTGTCAAATGAATTAATGATTTAATGTAAGCTGTACCTTTCTAAGGTTAAATTTAAACATTTTTGGTGTATGCTTGCAGACATGCCAGCTCGAACTTAAGAGAAGAGTTTGTTTTAAATACTTTTTGGATCTCCAATTCACACTCTTCCCGTTCATTTAAAAGTGTTTGACAAAGATTCTTTGACTTCTTTAGCTCCTTAGCAGCACAGCTCAGCTTGTTTTTCATTTCTTTCATGGTAGCCTTCCAGGTTTGCATAGTGAGGCTTGAAGTCTTGGGAACTTGTAGGCAGTAGTTAGGTAACCGTCAAAATATAAGGCTATTTATAATCTTGTTATAATAGTGTGTAAGAAGAGGATACAGGTTTACAGAATCTATAAATTAACTCCAAAAGTGCAGAACTCAATGGTTTAGTATGGAATATTGCCAATTCGATTACTATGAGAAGTTAATTATATTTTTTTGTATAGTAGTAGTAGTAACTTAAACTTTGTAAAAATAATACCAGACGATATAAGAAAGACACTTTGATCACATATCATCAGTAAGTATTTTGCATTTTATTAATTTCAATGTAAAATAACACGAAGGGTATGTTGCAAAATTTGAAAGATGCCTTTGAGTGTCAAGATGCCACGCACACAAGCATTTAATAGGTGCCGTAATAAAAAAGCTAATGTTCTTAGGTACGAGGGCAGGACTATAAGTATCGGGAATGGAATATTTCCACTGTTCCTGTCATATTAAAACCTTTTTAATAGAAAACTCCTTGGTTTTAAAAACCGAATACCATTTATTTATTTAAAAAAATATTCTCGGTCTCGTCACAAGGTCTTTTCAAACTTGTTTAATCGTTGAGAAAATGGAATTGACTCGAGAATGCGGTATCTAGTTTTAGCGCAGCGAAGACCATTCCTTTATCTAAGACTAGTGCATATTCATTCAAAACGTTAAATAAGTAATATTAGGCTTTTCTCAACTCAGTACAAGTGAGGAACATTAAAAATCGACAAGAAAGAAACGACTTATGATCTGTGATGCCTTGCAAAACAATCTCAATTAATTCACAGCTATCAATAACAATTGTTTATCACAAAAACACTACTCACAACTGTAGAACAATGAAAGAACAAAAGGAATAAGTTAACAGTTAATTAAGCATTAATTATCGCTCCTTTTCTTTGTTAATTAGATTGAGTTTCCCGCGTTATTTTCTCCGTAATTAATCGATATTTTTATTGAATTTATCTATTCTTGTGTCTTGAGAATGTCAGCAACAGTATTTATTAGAATAATTAATTATTTAATGTTATTATATTGATAGTATTACAAGACATTTTTAAAGGATTTAGTGGGTGTAGTTGTTGCAATTAAAATTTCCTTATAGGCAAATATTGGGGTTGAGTTATCAAGCGAGAGGTTATCAACTGCAAAGTAGATAGTCCTATAGATGAAGCCACAACCTGAGAGTTGAACAAGATAACAACCAAGTTTACTGTAACTTTGTTTATACATAAAGTTTCTAATCAGAGATTTTTGTCATTCAATTGAGGGTAGTCTAGTATCAAAAGTCAAATTATTTTTTGATTTGACAATTTATACATCTAGACAGACTGTGACAGCTGTGAACACGTCGAAAAAAATTGCCGTGAAATGTTAACCTCTATTTTCAGCAATACACAAACACTAAAACAAAGTGACTGACTTATCGCAAGTGTGACATTACTGTCACGCACACTAAAATAATAAACCTGGACTGTTTTCATGCGTTGTCAAACAGCAAGAGGCTCTATTTTTACGTATAAATTATCTAAGGCTAATTCACAAAGTTATAAAATTAACAAAATGTGTAACAATAATAATTATCCTAATATAAATAAATCCAGTGTCCTGATGTTTGCTTCCAGTGGACTCCTCAACTAATGAACGGATTTAAATTGGGGATAACTTCATGGAGTGCAGTTTAGTCCAACTTGAGAGATTGTTTTTATATCGATTTGGGATCCATAATTATTTTTATTTCCAATACTTGTTTTGTACGGAAATATTTTCTATGAGAGAATTTACTGTCGCTCGCTTTGATAGTTCTGCCGTGAAACAATTTTATTTTAACAACAGGGTCAACATAACAGCATAGCTTACGGAATAATTATTTATGTTATATTATTGACAAATTCATAAAAAACAGTAGATAATTTATTATGTACAGAACAACGTATGTTGGGTCAACTAGTATTATAGTTAAATTCATGTCACGTTGTTGGTCCGCGATGATCTCCTAAAGTACCTACTGAACCGATTTTTAATCAAATTTTGTACTCTGTGGGTAGTCTAATCCAAGTTGAGAGATAGGGTAGGGTGGGGTAGTTTTTATTTCCATTCGTAATCCTTACGAATTTTTAGATTTCAAATTATATGTTTTTACAAATATTTCTATAAGATAAATTATTGACACACGGCTAAACAGTTCTGCTGTAACGTTTTTTATAACAGGAACAGTGAACAATGAAATAATTGTTGTAATGATTAAACTTCTATAAATTTCATAATTAGCAATGAAACACTGTATTTTGTTGTGTGTACAAAATATGTATAAACATTTATTAAGGCGGAGCAAAGCGCACCAGTCACCAGTTAGTCTATAAAACTTTGCTCTGACTAAAAAGTTGTTCCTTAGGCAAATCTAATTTACTCGAACGCACATTACATACTCGACTTATATCTAGAAAAAAAATCGCTCAGAGAGAGAGCGCCTGAAGAAATATTCACTTCAAAAATATAAAGTAACAATAAATTTAACTAACAAAGCCATCCTTGTATTAACTATCTCAACTGCACCAAAGGGGGTGTAAATACTACTTAATAGGAGACGGGACTGCGTAAGTAAGAATTGAAGTTTAGTATGAAACGTGCAGTGATTTCACATAAGTTTGAAATAGTAGTCATAACAGTCACGGACGAGTAAAAAAAGTAGGACTCTGCGCCGTGATATAAGTAAGTGAAGCACATTTATGCTAGTGTGTGTGCGGTTCCGGGGGATACCATTTACACAATTTTTTCTCCCATAATCATATATGGCAACAAACACTTTTATAGTATCGTTTTTACACTTTTTCACAACGCACGACGGTATTTTTAAATATTTTATTCCGACGCAAACTGATCTGTCTCAGACTATGGCAAATCTCATAATGGCGGCCGATCGGCTTATATTAGTGTAAGTGTGTGCGTGGGACTATGTATGTACTCGTTTACCGGCTTGTTTTGGTGCTTCACTGTTATGTCAGGTGACACGGAGTCCTTCTTTTTTTACTCGTCCGTGATAACAGTATGGCGATTGGCGACGAAGTATAATCCGGCTAGGTTTGAAAGCGAACAGTTGCTTATAACGTAGTGGATTTCGGCTATCTCCGTTTTTTACAAGATTATAGCCGTCATCTGTCAATCTATCAATTACTGCACGTTTCATACAATCGAATGAATCGCTTTTATCTTAGAAAGTTTCGCTAGGCTGCCCGAACCTAGTTTACTCGAACGCTTTACATACCCGACTTAAATCTAGAAAAAAAAAAACGGGGTTGGACTAAGTATCCCGTAACACGAATTATGAAAAAAAAATATTGTAGTTGATAGTTAGTTCAAGATTATAATGATACCACTCTTATTACAAGGTAATGCACCGTTTTTAAGAAAATAACGAAACAAAATTCTAACCTAAAACGGGTAAATAACGTAAATAAACTATAGATGAGCGCTGTCATGGCGCCGGGAGGCTAGAAATTTGCTAATAACTGTCAATTATAAATAAAAAACAGTAAAATGAAACGTTAAAAATAGTCTGGGATAGACTAAACGGCTTCATCAATGATAATTTTTAGACTAAAAAGGCTAGAAACCATAGTAATTAAGCGAGTAGAAAAATTATATTCCCTTTCTTTCCTCCCCATAAATATGTCATAATGCGTTTTTCTCTGGAACGTTGCATTACCTTGTAATTAGAGTGGTAGCATTATAATCGTGGACTAAAGCTCTATCAACTACAATATTTATTTCCTCATAATTCGTGCTACGGGAAACTAAGTTTGAACCAAAAAAGAGACGCTCAGAGAGAGCCTAAAGAAGTATTCAATTCAAAAATGTAAAGTAACAATAAAGGTATTGTTAATTAAAGGTAATTAAAAAAAGCCATCCTTGTATTGACTATCTCTACAGCACAATAATTAAATATTCTCTTTGTATTTCACGGCGTTACTTGTCAGAGAACATGACAAGTGTCAAGTCAATTATACCACAGATTATACAGACAATTGGATCTAACCGGATTAAGTGTTGCTTCTACAGGATTAGTAATTGTTTATTAGTTTATGTTGTTGTCTATGTTATAATTGTATTTTAAGTGGCGTAGGAATCATGAAATTTTTATTTTATTGTCAATACGTTGTCTCCTGACAGGTATTGTTTTTTTTTTCATTCTATATTATTTCACTGTTGTTTTTATCTACCTACATGTGTAGCTTTTTGTGTCTATACATTCACTATTAAAAATGATACTACACTAAGATGTATACATGTTATCTGTATCTATATAACAGAATCCAAAAACAATAGTTTTTTCGAATTTGGACTGATAACTTCTTATGGGACGGTAAACCGCTTCGTAACGTAACGCGTTACGGCGCCAGTCTGTCTGGCTTCCCTTTCTCTCACGCATACGGCAGCTGTACGCAGGCTCCTCCTCTCTCACTCTAACCAATCGTTACATTTATAGAATAATACAATGATACTTGTAATGTACATACACAAAATTCTAATGTACATGTAACTATGAATAAAATACATTTTATAATCATCAAAAGATTTTATTAATAAATAACCTTTCCTTACATTGTCATATTAATACATAAAAAAAAATAAGTAATAACCTAAGCTTTGCTCAAGTTCAACAATTTCAATATTAAATAGTTCAACTTAGATTAGCTTAAGATAACTACTGTCGGGCGTCCCTTGATGCACACGTTTTTTTGTCTGTTTGTCTCTGCAAAGCCTTGGTTATTAAGTACATAAGAAGTTTTTGTGTGCCACAAGAGATTTATTAAATTTTTATTAAAATTTTCATTTTATTTATTTTTAAAACTTATTTTCAATAATATAATAATCAAACAAGAACACTATTTCAATAATGCACAGTATATACACATTGAAACACTTTTCACTAAATTTTTCTTCATTCAATTTCACTTATACACAGCACTAATGTTGCACAATACGTATATGTATAAATATATGTATAGCTGTATAGCTACAGATATACTGCTATAAGCATTTCGATGACGCGAACTCACGAGATTTCACTCATACAAAAAGTATCTTATTATATATATTTATATTTTTAATTATTTACTAGGTGCCCGGACAGACTCCGTTCTGTCATAAGTTAACAGTAAAAACATGAATATTCGATACTGTAAAACAGTCCAAAATCAACAACAAATTATAAATAAAAATTAATTAAAAAAATAAATGAAATTTGACCGAATTGTAAATCGAAACCATTCTCAAATCCATCTGAAGACACACAGAAAATTTCAATAAAATCGGTCGGTTTAGGAGAAGTTTGGTGACAAACACACGCACAGAAATATATATAAACATCGCGTGCGCCAATCATGAAGTGCCCATCGCGGTTTAATAAGTTTTCACTTCAAAACGCAGTATTTGAAGTTAAAATTTAGTTCTGTTGCCCCAGGTATATTATTTTTAAGTCTTTTATAATCTGTTTAATTACTTTATAAATCTGTAGCCCTGTCTGTAATTAAGTACATTTATTTGTGATGAATAAACGATTAATGACAAACTGACGTCTTTCTGTATGTTCTCTTATAAATTGAGAATGGCATGCATGATCATGATGAAAATTGGTGTGTAAACAAATCATGTAACTGGTTTTGGAGAGGCTGTAATATGAGAAATACAATTTGTCCGCGAATTCGTCCGTATACTTTTCGGTGTCATCTTCAGGTAATCTTAATAATTTTGGGTAAGTTCTTCAAGTACCCTTTGCCCTTCCTTCCCAAAGTGTGTATAACAATTTCATGATTGGCGACAAACAAACTCACATAATCCCTACTAATTTAATTATTGTGAATATAGCCGATTTAAAAAAGAATAGTACAGAGAAAGACTGTAGAGCTTGAAAAAGGACATAGGCCACCTTTTATTGCAAAATAATAAATGGAGAGGTTGAAATAGGGGATGGCAGTTTGTATGGAAATTTGTCACTATCGAAGATGAAAACCATGAAACTTTGTATTTAGGCACTTGATAAGAAATAATTTATAAGTATTTGTTCGAGCATTATTGAAACTTTGACCTACATGGGGATGAAATAAGAGATTAAAAGTTCTTAGGGAAACACTATTAAAGAAATTGTCCACAATAACAGAGATATGCGCTTTATCATAGAAGAGCCAGCCGATGCCAGTAGCAGAAAGAGCATCTTGTAAGAAAAGAAAGGTAAAAAGAATGCCCAAAGTAACTATTCAACGCGGACGAAGTCGCGAGTAAAATCTGGTATTAAATATTTCGAGTTCTGTTTTGCACTAATATTATTTATACGCGTATAACACCCCGCCAAGAGTTAACAAACAAGGAACCTGTCCCGGCTACTAGTTGTAATCATAAGAAATTAATTCCAACATCAACAAACAGAAAATTAGTTAATTCTTCAACATTTTACAATGTTGTAAGCTATTAACAAATTTCCATCAAAACTTTATATGTATTTATAATTTATCGTATGTATCAAAAGTACAGCTTCTAGTTTAAACGAATTTTGTACTTTTCTAATTTCGGGAAGCGAACATTTGGCCGAAGTCGAGTGTTCCTGCCAATCTTGTTGTGACTCTTTTGTCTATTGATTGGCGTATTGTCGCCCACCCACCCATGCACTGTCATTCAACTTAGCTTGGGTTTTGCTTGTAAACAATAAATAAAATTGCTTTTGTTAATTTCTGTAGCGCTCTTGACAAACGACATAAGTGAACAATTTAATTTTATAGTTTATTTATAAATATTTTCTGATGACGTCTTTATTAAATATTTAATACTTATATTACTTTCAAGACACAAAATGTAATTCAATATAGCCTTAAAAGTAATGCCCCAATAAGCTAACTACACCTGCGTCAATCCTTTATACAATATATTTTTGTGGTCTGATGCTAAAAGGGCCAATATCAATTTTTGTTCTTACTAGTGACCACAGATTTTCATTCAATGAATGTGCGAGGCAACCCATAAAAATAGTGTTTTTCATATATAATTATCAATTTCTATAATAAGTGGCTAATATATTACATAAATGCGGCATTTTTCACATTATACATGCATCTCTTAAATTATGTGTGTGTGAAGATTTAAAAATTGGAATATTATTTTAATGCATAATAAATGTTTGGAATGGTATCCATTGAAATATTTTGTAAACATTTAAGGTTATTACAAAAAACAAATTTTGACAAACGTTGCTTTTAATACAGTAACGTATTGTCGACTTTAGTACTGCTCCAGCTGTCCCTCCCGGAGAATACCTTAAAATGGTCCAAAGATATATTTAAATTATATCTCCTCTTCCAAAACTCCTATTCATCATTTAATATAATATTAAATAATAATCGATCAATCTTTCGTTAAAGATATCCAAAAAAAGGTAATACATAATGAAATTTTAAATTTAAAAAATAACTATTTCAGACTTTATTACTTTTGCCTTTCGTACCGCCACCTACACTTACATATTGTCCAATAAAATTAGATTTTGTCCGCTTCAGCGCTCTTGAAGTCTTAACAATGTGGAGTCAATCATTTTGCTATTATTAAAGCAAACAATAGATTACCCGAAGCTGAATGGGAGACAAATTTAAATCCAAAAATGATGGATTTGTCAATTTTTTGCCTCACTGATCCGCAGGTGGTTTTATGTTTAATATGAAAATTATAGGTGTAATTTTTTTAAGGTTAACTTTTGTAAGGATTGATATGTCCCGGTAATATTCTTGTATAAGTATATTTCTCACGTCGTGGTTTAAAGCAAAAAATAAACATTTAGGTTCTCGAGTTTTACTTACTAGTTACGAGTTAAGAAAAAAAACTCTTACCAATGATTGGTAATTTGATCTAGAAATAAATAAATAGAAATATCTTGACGAGTGAGAAATTTGGGACCTTACTGCCCAGGGTCAGCGGCGCTGTTGCAAAAAAAGGTGGTTAAAAAAACCTTTATTTATTTTTAGTTTTAAAAAGTTGTTTTTTATTGTATATTTCATGCTTATGAGGAAAAGTGACCCAAAGAGCAAGACGTTCACTTGATGTGGTGATGCTTGATTTTGATTATTTGCGTAACAGATTAGATGCTAATAATTAAAAAAAAAGAACATTGTTTTTTAATTTCCTATCCTATTTTGTCCCACGTTAAATCTTATGAATTTATGTGTCTGTCTCATTCTCTCACCGGCTGAATCCTATACATTTACCTGTTTGTGTCTCTGTCGGTTCGTTTTTATGTTTCATCGAGTTTCAAATCACAACAATTCTAAAAAATTTTCTGCCCTGTCGGTCCTGCGCTGCCCTCGTCCAACGTATTCCGGCGATGTTGACCAGATCGTCGGTCCATCTTATGGGGGGCCTACCAACACTGTTTCTTCCGGTACGTGGTGATCCCCACCGGCCATCTATCCGTCGAACTATGTGCCCTGCCCACAGCCACTTAAGTTTCTCAATCATTTGGGCTATGTCGGTGACTGTGGTTCTCCTGCGGATCTCCTCATTTCTGATTCGACCTCGCAGGGAAACTCCGAGCATAGCCGTCTCCATTGCCCTCTGAGCGACAATGAGCTTCCTCATAAGGCCCATAGTTAGCCACCACATCTGCGTACCGTAAGTCATCACTGGCAACACACACTGGTTGAAAACCTTCGTCTTCAGACACTGCGGTATTTTCAGAGCTTCTCGAACGTTGCCCATCCGAGTAGGATTCGACGAGTGACCTCTTTCGCGAAATTGGACTTGCCTAACTGGTTTGTTTGTCCAAGCTAGACTACTCGTCAACAATTTCGAGAATACAGTTCCCAATTGTTACGGGACTAGATTCGATAGGGACAATTAACATAATTTTCGTCTGGTCCATGTCCATTTTGAGAGCTACTCCTTGAGAAGCTGCGTTGAGGCCATAGAGCATATGGCTTAAGTCTTCTATGGTCTCTGCCATGATTACGATATTCTCTGCGAATCGAAGGTGAGTGATGTACCTATTTGCCGTTGATATTGATGTCCAGTCCGCTCGTCTATGTGAAACAAAATCGCATTTTTGTTTTGTCATATGAATTCTCTTAAGTACTGTTTTCATTCGTGTGTGTGTGAGATTGGATTATCACTGTTCAAATTCTCAGTGTGTGTAAGTAGTCTACATTTCAAACAGTCAAAGTATAATTGGTAATTTTACGCTCATTAAGTTTTTACTGAAGTAGTAATACCACGTCTCCTTGCCTATTGTATAGTTTTTTTTTATTGGTCTTTATTGGAATTTATATTGAGATTTCTGCCAGTGACTTCATCTACTTGGAAATTGATTACTTCACAGTCATAAAGAACCATTAAAAATTTCGGGATACAATAATATTTTCAATCCTCAATGGAAAACGTTATTATGATCGTTAGTCCTGCTTTTCCATAAAAAAATTATTGATTATATATTTTAGAAAACCTGATATGGTAAATTAAAACTAGATACATTTCTAGCGTTTCACAAGATCTTAATAATTATTAAGTATTTAAACATTTATTTTAAATTACATCTAAATAAATATTAAGGTTATATTTCAACAATGACTTTTTAAGGTCATAAAATGTGTTATATATATGACAAAATAAAATAAATTAACCTTTTATTGCACATAAGTTTAACAGTTATAGACTTATCTTATTGATATGTTGATATACCATCCAGTGAACCTTAACGCTTAATGCTACATCAGCGTTGGCCAATATAAGAAGCTACCAAAATTTCTAATAGAAAAATATATAACCTTTGACCCCTAAAGCACTTGCCTTAAAAGTAATTTAATTAACCTTTCAATTATACGCTAAGGGGTACCGATGCGTCGGTATCATTTGTACACTAAATACACTTAACGAGTGATGTGATTCACGAACGTGTTTGTCGATAAAAATGCGGATCAAATGAAGTATTCAGTGTAAAGTGCCAGTGTTGACAGAGACGCAATCAATAAATCACTCGGACAATAAATAAGTATTCAATGTGTGTTGATTGTGCCTCTTCGGAATGCTTTTTAGTGACCGCTAGGGATGTGAGTTTATCGATAGTCGTACTCTACAAGTTTTTACTATTCATGGGAAATGAGTCATAACTAAAATATAGTTCATCAGGGGCGGTGATGCCATCAGTGGACTGTTACTATTTTGTTACCGTTTAAAGAGTGTTGATGTTATTAAGGCATATTCAACACTCCATCTTTAAACATTCGGGGTTAAGGGGCGCTGAGTTGTAACGTTTTTAAAAGCGTTACGACTCAGCTCATAGTGGCTATGGGCAGATGATGCTACTTAGGATCAGATAGAAGCAGCAGTCATTTTCATCTTTACGTACGCTTGACTTGGGGAGTAAGCTGGTGAATGCATGAGCTGAGTGTTACGAACGAACACTAACGTCAAGCGATCGGTGATGGTTGTGGTGTGATTTAAAACTCCCCCCCTTTTTTAATATTGCTTTAATTTCAATCTTCTTAGGTAATACTTAATCGAAAACTAGTAACGTCCATTCTCCTTTGGCTGTGAAGGCTGGCTTATTATAAATATTATTTTACTGCCACATACTCGGTGGCAAGTTATGGAAAAAATGCATTGTTTAAAAATAATCTCCATATTTGCTTATGGGTAACACTTTTATTAAAGATTGATGTGCTGCAACGCTATATAAGATATAAGCTATATTAGCTATGCAGATAAATATTAAAAACCATCTCCATTAAATTTGCTCATTTTTATGGAGAAGTTTTGTAATTAAATTACTCTGAAATGCAAACATACTAAAACTTATTTAAGGAATAAATAAGTTTTAGTATGTTTGTTTTTACGCACAACTTTTTAATAGTCTACCTTCACCTCTGAAAAAGATTAGGTCACTAAAAACATTTAAACGTGAGCTATCAGACTATATTGTTTCAAAGTTTTTATAAAACACATGTCTGAAATTGTTTGTTATGTGACAGTGCCCTGTAAAAGTGTGTAATCTTAAATTTTGTGAAGAAGAATAAGTATTATAATGTGTAATATGTATGTACTGAACATCTAAAGAACGGCGGATAAATTATTACATCAAATTTTTATGTTCTCATGTAAGTGACAATATTATGTTTTTAATGAGAAATAAATATCTTTAAACGTAAGGAATAAAGCTCTAATTTTGTACAAATAATAATGTATTATATATTTATGTCTAGAAAATATTAGTGTAACATATTGAAAACAATATAACTTATTAATGTAATGGGTATTTACATTTTCCAAATTATACAATGATATTTTTATGCCATATGTATAACACAAAAACAGCACCCAAATAAGATCAATATTAAAAAATATAATCGATGTAAAAGAATACCTCTTATGACTAAAACCTAAGCATTTTAACCGAGACCTTGGTCACTATAACTGTTTTCACTGTCTACTTAATACTGTACTAAAGACACAGCCAATAGTTATATCTTCATTTTTTTAGAATGATTTGATATTTTGTAAAAAAAAATATAAGTCCAACGTATAGATCTAATAACTTCTCTCAACAGGTTATTTTGTTGCAATAGAGATTTATTAAAAGCTGATTTCATTGCGTACTATGTGGTTTTATCGATATATTGTCGATACATCACTATGCCCCCTAATACACTGGTGGTCTGCCATGCTTTGATAGAAAATGCCGAATCATAGCAAGCGATTCATATATGACAATGATATGGCTTGCATCAAACCAATCTCAACAACTATCATTATCTAATTAACCATCTCTATTCTCAAGAGCATAAGGTCGAGATTGGTGCTGTCAAAAATCGACACACTGGTATAAAGTATGAAATATTGTTGTCTATTAATGTGTCATTATATGCGTTTTGACGGGTAGTTAATAAATTATTGTTATACATTACGGTGTGGTGGCTATTGTTGAGTAATTTCGACTATTTTATTGATTTCAATGAGATGATTGAAGAAAGATTTTGTAGGCTTGCTCCGTGGTTTTCCTTGACGATAAAAGAATCCGTCAATTCTGAACATATACGGCCTTACAAATAAAATTGGCATAAAGTTTATAATCAGTTATAACTTTTACCCAGTTTATTTGTAACGCCGATCAAGTACTAAAAATATATTCCCAAACTAAATCTTTCCCTGAGGATTGGACACATCCAATATTTTCGTTCCTTGGCTGTCTTACTTCATTTTCTTCTCATAAAATACCTTATACTAGTCTAATCTGTCCGGGCAGACTTCGTTCTGTCAAAAATCAAATAAATAACAACAATAACATCTAATGTCTCAAGGTGACGAGCGCAATTGTAGTGCCGCTTAGAATTTTTGGGTTTTTCAAGAATCATGAAGGCCACTGCATTGTATTGAGCAGGGCTTATCAATTACCATCAGCTGAAAGCCTTGCTCATGTCCTACCTCATAAGTAAAAAGACTACATTGAAAAGAATTTCTCTTATACCCTTCAAGAAACACAATATCACTTACTTTACTCCACTAATTATATCCTCATATGCTTTAGCGTGAGAGTGCAAATTACACAGCCAATATTTTCTTAATAAAGTTAATGTGTAGAGATTGAGACCGCGGGGGTCCAATTCGAGCTCAATTTAAGCTCACCAGGATACTGAAGTGGCCAATATAAGTTGACCTATGTCGTAATTTTCTTAAATTTATTTCATACAAGCTGATGCCCGCGACGCCGTCCGCGTGGACGCTATAAACAATAAAAATAGAGCGTGCATCTAGAGTGATAATATGTATCATATAATATGTTGTTGATCATGGTCGCTCAGAGGGCAATAAAGAGGGCTATGCTCAGAATTTGCCTGCGAGATCGAATCAGGAATGAGGAGATCCGTAGGAGAAAAAAGTCACTGTCATAGCCGCGATGGTTGCGAAACTGAAATGGCAATAGGCAGGGCCGTTGGGCCAGTAGAGTCCTCGTCTGGCGACCACATACCGGAAGATGCAGTGTTGGTAGGCCCGCACAAGATGGACCGATGATCTGTTCAAGATCGCCGGAATACGTTGGATGAGGGCCCCGCAGGAGCGATCGTCATGGCGATCTTTGGGGAAGGCCTTTGTCCAGCAGTAATCGTCTTCCGGCTGATGATGATGATGTTGTTCCGGCCCCATGATAGCATTCATGCAAAATTTAAATTAAACGTATTAACTACTTTTTGCGTTTTGCCCGAACATACAGGCACAATATATTTGAGTGTGGAACACACACAAATATATTAAGTGCATTTTTTTTATTTATTCAATGCACAATTCGTTGTTTGTTACGATTTTATTGTTTCCTAGCTGACACGGCAAACGCTGTTTTTCCATATAAATTATTTATAGAGTTAGATCGTTTCTTGGAAATTGCAACATTACTCTCTTATTCTAAAATAAAAGATTTTTTCTAAAATAAACGTCTAAGTTACTCATTATTACATCAGCTACCTGACAGTAAAAGTCCCGTTAACATTGGTTCAGCCCTTTCAGAGATTAGCCGGAACAAACAGACAGACAGACAAATTTATTTTGGTGTATAGTTGGTATAGGTACCGTATATGTATTCATATTCATGTATTAAAAAACGGTTATTTCAATACTACAAACAGACACTCCAATTTTATTTATATGTATAGATTCACGGTGTATGCCTCACTTGAACGATTGGCTCAATTGGTAAGAGCACTCGGACGGAACTCGAGAGGCGTGGTTTCGAGACCCACATTTCTTGGGAATGAGTGCCGCTGATCATGGCCACATACTCTAGGAAATGCCTATTACTAATAGCCTTAGTGTCTCATTGTTTCATATTTTCATTTTTTTTTAGAATAATAATTATTAAATATTAAAATATTTTCTTTTTAAAATAAACGCTATTCCTCACATAAACACTGGCTTAAATTGTTTTGTAGTTTGTTTCTTGTATATAAAAACAAATTAAAAAAAAAACATAAAATTTTTGTTGCAAATTAAATTTGTTTAGTAATTCCCAGAAGGGACGGATATCACTTATATATAAAACAAACAGCTTACATTAAGTATTTGTATGCTGGGAATTTATTCATTCAGATATGCACGATATGTACAGCACCAATCAACTAGGAATTTAAGCAGTGCTGATAAATTATTGTAAATACAAGTTTAAATCGTTTTTTTCTACCGATTAAATTGCAAGAATACTCAGCATTCCCACTTACCGGGCATTTTAAATCAATATTTAAAACGAGCAAAACTTAAGCAAATGAAGTTATAACAATAGAGTCAGCAAATATGCAACAAAAGGCCTTAAGTACTCCACTTGTTTTGGTAAAAACAACTGTATTTCTATTGAGTTATGATAAACAATTGAATGGTTTCGGTTTGAATGCAAATTGGCTGCGCTTAGTTTCAAAGAGTTTTGTTGTAGCATGAGTCCTTATTGCAACAGAACGATGAATTTTAATTCGTTTTTCAAAATTCAATGTTATTTGTTGGCAATTATTTATTGATCTGCTAAAATTTTTTTAGCAACAACAGAGGCATTACATATGGGGTAATTGCATTAATTGCGAGATAGGAGTTATCACCTCTTTGAGGATTTCTTTTATTTTAAATTATATGTGTTGGATATGTATACTTTTTAATGGAAAAGGAGGACAAGCGAGCGTACGGGTCACCTGGTGATAGGTGATCACCGCCGTCCACATTCTGTTGCCACAACAGAGGAATCACAGGGGCGTTGTCGGCCTTTAAGGAAGGTGTACGCGCTTTAATTCTTATTTTATTTATCTTGCATAATATGTCTTAAATTTACAATGATTTATTTAATAAATGTTATTTGCAATTGTAAATGTAAAGTAGAAAAAAGGCTTTTTATTTTATTTCTATTATGTCCGTATGTATGTTTTTTTTTATGGAATAGGAGGACAAACGAGCGTACGGGTCACCTGGTGTTAAGTGATCACCGCCGCCCACATTCTCTTGCAACACCAGAGGAATCACAAGAGCGTTGCCGGCCTTTAAGGAAGGTGTACGCGCTTTTTTTGAAGGTACCCATGTCGTATCGTCCCGGAAACACCGCACAAGGAAACTCATTCCACAGCTTTGTAGTACGTGGAAGAAAGCTCCTTGAAAACCGCACTGTGGAGGACCACCACACATCCAGATGGTGGGGATGATATCCTAATTTGTGGCGTGTCGTACGAAGGTGGAATTCAATATCATATTTAATGACAATATGTTAATCTAATTTAATATATTACTATGATATAAGTAATAGAACAGTAGCGTTACGCAGCGGTCTCTTTAAAACTTATATATACATCTGGAAGGAGCGCTAGGGTTAGGGCGACACTGACGGCACGGCACAGCTAATTTAACTCTGACAGCGACCAGTCTCCGCAGCGTACAGCGTGGCACTCAATACTTTTGCCTTCCCAAGATTACTTAGCGGTCGTGTAAATCGTGTGTATGTGTGCGTGCGTCGATTCGTGCTCTAGTGTGAAGTACCTACTGTTCTATTACTGTATTCTGATTAAACTCTCTATTAACGAGGCCTAAAACCATATACCGTTGCGCTAACGTATGCGGGACAATCAACAGCGCGACTAGGAAAGCTGCAGTTCCGTCTAAAATGGTTTGAAAAAATCAGGGTTTCGTTCTTGATTTCATCCTCCGAAAATTCTAACTATAAAAAAACTTAAATAAAACTATTCAAAAAACAATTTAATATGCGCTAAAAAAATAATTGGGTGTTCTTCTACAACTTAACAATCAACTTATTTTAAGAGTATCGTAATTAAGTAACTAAGTAAAATGAAATGAAAAATATTAGACTACCTAAAAGTTGTCCAAATTATTATGACAATGTAATGTGATTACAACTATTGTTACAAACCAACAAAAATTTTAACAAACAAAAAAAATACAGTTGAATTTAGAACTTCCTCCTTTTTTGAAGTCGGTTAAAAATTAAGACAAACACCAAATGTTATTTTCTTTTCG
Source organism: Leptidea juvernica (assembly GCA_949711755.1). Lineage (NCBI taxonomy): Eukaryota > Metazoa > Arthropoda > Insecta > Lepidoptera > Pieridae > Leptidea > Leptidea juvernica. The sequence continues at coordinate 3,605,123 of CATIXQ010000034.1, read as the reverse complement.
GCATTTGTAATTTGTAAATAAAAATTATGTTATCTTAATATTTACCACACGTTTAGGTTTAAACTAAATGTTCAAAAGTCAGTTGATGATTTTTAGTTACAACATGTGATTTGAAAATAAAAAGTAAAACCACCAACGTATTATATATCATAAAGTAAAGAATTTATTAGAACTGCTACTTAGTTATATTAATTTAGAGGAGAATTTCACCTTCGCACGACACACCACAGGTTAGAATACCATCCCCATCATCTGGATGTGTGGCATTCCTCCACAATGCGGCTTTCAAGGAACTTTCTTCTGCGTACAATATCTGTAGAACGAGCTTCCTTATGTGTGTTTTCAGGACGATATGACATGAGTACCTTCAAAAAGCGTTCACTTTTCTATAAGTGACAATGGCTCTGTGATTCTTTTGGTGTTGCAAAAGAACGTGGGTTTCGGTGATCAATTAACATCGGGTAACCCGTACGCTCGTTTGTTCTCCTTTTACATAAAAAAATAATAATTATTATTAAATATTAAAATATTTTATGCTTAAAATAAACGTTATTCCTCACAATAACACTTAAGTTTCACGGGGATGGCTTAAATTGTTTTGTAGATTCTTTCTTGTATATTTTGATCAATGACACGTACACTCGTTTGTCCTACTCTTCCATAAAGAAGGGAAGCGGTTAAAACTAATCTGAATTTCAGTATTCAAGTCAGTTAAGCCTAAAGGGGCCGTTTGCGATCATCCTTCTGATATCACAAGTCCCAATTAAAAAGCACCTTCTGTGCTAAATCTCAGCGGATACTCCCAAGGGAGTGCCGCTTGCACCTCTCTCTCCCCAAGAGCCTCCGATAAAGGCTTAGGGGGCACTTGCCCAAAGTCAACCTTAGGTGGTGCTAAGTTGATAGGCACGTAGGCTCTTTTGAGTCTCAGCATACACCTCCTTCCATCGTTATCCCGGAGGATATCCATTTCTCCTTGGTCTGGGCGCAAAAAAAGCCTTAAACGAAAACGTTTGTATGGAAAAACAGCCGTTAATGTTTACTCTTACACAGCAAATGTTCCAACAGTATCTTTAAATACGTCTAAATAATCCCCTTAGCATCATACTGAACCATATAAATACTAAATTAAAAGCAAAGTGCCATCTAAACAGCCGTGAATTAAATAACGTTCATAGCTCACAGCTGGACGAGCTATTCGATATCCGTCCCCAAACTACTTAATAGAGCGATAATTGAGGGGCTGTGATAGCCTCCACATTACCACAACACTACGGGGGATGTTCTTAGGATAAATTGAGTTTGAAATGTCAATAAAGGCGTTAGTTCACAATATTATAATGCTAATTCAAAAAAGCTTCTTGGTTTATCTCATCTGTAAAATCTTAAATAATTTATACGTCTAGATATAGCTTTTTTCTGCTAGACAACCGATGAAAACAGGCCAGGTTTATTACTATAGTATGCGTGACGAGCTAGCTGCGTCTTACACTCGCGATTTGTATGTCATATTGTGTTAGTGTGCGTGCTCATAATAATAAGGTTATCTGTCAAACTCAACTTTTCACAACTGCCACAGTCTATCTAGAGGTATAGATGATCTAAGCGTGAAATATATCTCTATAGCTTTAACTTTAATTTATCCTAGAAGTGAGGGTTATAACTTTAAAAACATAACAAATTGTTTAGATTTACAAGAGCGACATCTCAAGTCAATTTCCTAATATGCAAATATCGGGGCTGAGCAGGTTATCAACTGTAAAGAAGATCCTGTAGATGAAGCCGCAACCTGAGAGTTGAACAAAGCATACAAAATTTTATGACGATACGTCACTCGAACGGTTAGCTCAGTTGGTGAGAGCACTGGCACGGTCAGCATTAATCCTTGAAGTGAACCCTCACTTTATAACTTTAAAAATATAACAAATTATTATAAGTAAATCAGAATAATTTATATATATCTAAATACATCATATTACTTAGTGTAAGGAGTCTCTATTTCTATGCACGCACACTAACACAAGGCGACATAGAAATCACGAGTGTAAGGTTGATTGTCACGCACACCAAAGTAATAAACCTGGCCAGTTTTAATTTCGTGTCTAGCAGCAAGGGGCTCTATCTAAAATAATCCAAGACCTGTATATTCTAAGTCTATCCTATGTGTCTTTTAGAGACTTTTTTGTTTTTTATATTAAGTCATAAATTAGAAACATAAAGTTAATAGTTACTTAATATTTTAATCAAGAACAAGAAAAACATCATAAGTTACTGTATCAAACGCCTCTATTGTGGAAATTCATTAAACTTTCTCTGGAAGATTGTTTAATTTTCTTTGATATAACTTGTAGCAAGCCCTTTTTAATTAATATTGACAAAATAGTCGACCACTGCTGGCTTCTGATAAACTTTTAGTGATGTGCAATCAATATCGATATTGTCTACCGTATACGGATTCTTTTTTTACTAACCTTAACCTTAGTAGGTAATTTGCGATTTGTTTTTAGCTTAATTAACGTTCTTATTGTGTCACTATCATAATGACACTACAGAAACTCAAAAGGTTTGGGTATCCTCACTAGGCCCATGTAGTCGAGGAGCTGAATAAAAAAGAGCTAAAGCTAATGATAAAAAATCTTTTACCATTAGCTTCAGCATAACTTTGAGGTCCAGGTATGTAGAAATAAATATGTATTTGAATATTATAATAATAAAAATTGATAAGAGTTGAACAAGGCATACAAGATTTATTAGCGATACGTCACTCGAACGGTTGACTCAGTTGGAGGAACGTGAGAAGTCGCGGGTTCGAGTCCCGCATCGTTGTGTTTTAGGAATTTATTTTTGCAGGATGTTTGTAATCGTTTATTTAACACGTATAAGCTGAAATTCCCTGAGCATCTTAATTACTTAATAATTCCTATAAAATAACATTTCAACAACCTAAAACTAATTCCAGAATGTCAGCGTTATTTACGTGCTACGTGTATTTTAGATGTACATAATATACTAAAAGTAGAAACTTAATAAGAATAAGTAGATGCATCTATAAAATCAAAAGGTTAGTCAAATCATATTACAATTGAAATATATCGTTTTGTTTACATACAGCTGAGGAAGGCAGATTTCCTTAGAGAAGAACGAACAAGAAAGTCTAGGGTTGTTCTTTTCAAAACAGATTAGGTATTCCAAGTACTTTAAGTGCATTTTACAAATCATTTCAATTATAATATATGCAAAGTGATGCAATATAAATACTAAACGGCACACACGAGTAAGTAAAAATAATTTATAATTAAAACACAAAAGTTATTGAGTACAGTAAATGCAATGAATCCACACATACCGTAAATAACGTAACCGCCCGTTCACGAGCATGCCGCATGGACCAGCCATCGCCGCCCTCGACCATATTTAAGGGAAGGGAACGACCCGCCCCACTTCGCCGTCACAAGCAGTGGCATGTGCGAGAAATCTATAAGTATATATGGTGTGAGTCTGCTCTATAAAAAAATTCCTCAATCGTTCTTAAAATTGATACAATAATAATTAACAATAATTAATTTTATCGACCTCCATCACATCACTACGCATGTTAATTTCAAAATTGTTTTAAATGAGGATTACGCCGCTTGTTAGGCCAGCTCCAAAATGAACTCATTTAAACTATAAAAGCGGGATAATTAAGCCGACCCACTGCTACCCCGAGGGGTGGGAGGTGACCCGAACTCCTGCCACTAGGTGGCAAATAACGTTAATGCCTTTTGTAACTAAGTTGCTCTTGCTTACTTCTTCTAAAGCTGCTTAAAATGGTTAAGATAAACTTCATTATGGATTAAACATCTTCAAAGAATAATCATAGATATAATAATAAAGCCCTTTTTATTTCCTTAACTATAGGCCTCCTCCACCAATTTCCAGGTTGTTCTTGACTTTGCTTTCTGAGTCCAGCCTTCTCCAGCAATTTTTTTGATCTCATCAATCCATGGTTCCTTCGGGCGTCCCCTGGCTCTATTGCCTCGTGGTCCAGACCAATTGGTGACCAGCTTTGTCCACCGTCCATCTGTTCATCTGGCCACATGACCAGCCCATTTCCACTTCAGTTTTTTCATATGCTGAAGGGCATCTATTACTTTTGTTTTATTGTGGATGTTTTCTGATTTTTCCTTGTCCTTCAGTTTTATATTCATGATGCTTCTTTCCATTGCACGCTGGGTCTTCTGTATTTTTTCCCTTGTATATTTATTTAATAAAATCATAGATATAGGTCGTAAGTATCTTGTATTTTATTAATTTCAATTTCAAATAACACGAAGCGTATGTTACAGAAATTTGAAAGATGCCATTGAGTGTCAAGATGCTACACACAAGCATCTAATAGTTGCCATAATAAAAAAGCAATTGTTCTCAGGTAGTGCGGTATCTAGTTGGAGCGCAGCGTAGTTTGCAATAAAGGATTTATTCATTCACTAATTCAACAAATAAAATTATTAATAACGGCAAATTTTTGTTAGTAATTCTTAGATATTAAACTTATAAAATTATAAAAAAAAAACTAAGTTTATTTCTCCTCTGTTGTGTGTAAGTATATCTAACAGTATAAATGTGAGTTGTATTTTTATAAATATATATATGTGTGTATATAATATTATTTCCTAATTTATTGCCTTATGTCAAGTTTAATGTAAATAAAATCTCCTACACCTTTAGGTTTCCTGGAAGAGATCGCTGAATAGCAATAAGTTCATCTTGTGCTTCCATAACTATTATAATCTTAATATATATATATAAATTACGTGTCACGTTGTTTGTCCGCGATGGACTCCTAAACTAATGACCGGATTTTAATGGGGATTACTTCATAGAGTGCAGTTTAGTCCAACTTGAGAGATAGTATAGTTTTTATTTCGATTTGAATTACTATACCCATAATTATTTTTATTTTCAATTTATGTTTTTTATGGACATATTTTCTATGATAGATTTAGTGATGCACGGTTTGACAGTTCTACTTTCAAACAATTTCATTACTTATAACAACAGGGCGCAGAATAATTCTCTCCTTTAATACCATAATATCATTGAATAATTCTTGATATTTTGAAATATTATTGGCAAAGTGTGCGCGCGCATCGTAAAAATTCACTTTGATATTTTTTCCCTAAAAGAAGTATAGCTTGAAAAACACACATCGCATTCAAAGCAGAGTAATCTTTTTAATATCCGTTCCCTGTCTATCTCAAACGGCTTAGCATAATCGTTCAATTAAAGTCAACGATAGATCATTCACAAACGATTTGCACTTCACAATTATGTTGACAAAGCTCCCTACAATGCGATTTAAGCTTATCAGTGATTTCTGATAATGAACACGTGTCGTCTGTAATTGTAAGGCTTGCGAACCATTGAATGCTATAATATTTTTTCCTATAATACAATACTATACTTTATTTGATACTAGCTTGTGTCTGTAGCTTAAAATGCGTTAAATTAACTCTTAGCCTCGATTTTACCAATATATATATATAAGAGATTTTCACGTATATAGTCACTCATCACGATATCTCTGGAACCATTAGAGCTAAAGACTTGAAATTTGTCAAAATTTGTCATTGAAAATGTCAGCTAAGAACGGATTTTCCAAAATTCCATCCGCAAGAGTTTTTTTTTATTACGAACAGAACAACGTCTGTCGGGTCAGCTAGTACAATCTGAACGCGTTCACGAAAACAGAGTTAACTTGTCAAAAATAATAGAATGTATTAAATAGCTTAACAAAAATATAAATTGTTGTATTAAGATAACGACATAACAAAACGAAAATTCGGCGGTAAAGATTTAAACGCGTTAAGCCTCTTATTGTCTTTAGTTTGTACTTGCTGACATGGCAAACGTTGTTTCTTCGTTGTAAACCTTCCTTGAGCTTCAACGAATCTATTACAAAAGATTTCATTGAGATCGGTCGAATAGTTTAGGAGTTATTAGGGAACATACAAACATACATTCTCTTTTATATATATAGATTGGTAAAATACGAATTGAATCTGTTAATTAAACGTAAAAGCGCAATAAATTAAAATTAAGCGCAGTGTTCGACTCAAAATGTGAAATCAGCCCTTAAAAATATTCGGGATAAAATTGGGTGTAACTTACCATTATTAGCAAATTTTAATGACGTTATATTATTCGTCGTATCAGGCGTTTTTGAACCCATACGAAATATTCACACATACGAAAATCGATGTTAATATATTATGTAGATAGGTAGACATATTAGCACTATACTCTCATATTGTCCTTTCCTTTGCTTTAAAAAATCTCACACGTAAAGTTTTTCCCTTTAAATTTTATTATTCTAATACTGTTACATTTAACACTTTTCTGTGAACCCAATGCGGAATTTCGGTTGAAAAGGCACAAGGTAGTATTATTTAAGCACAGCTTTTGCATAGCTGCTGAATTGGACTATAAGCCTATCCAAATACTACATGAAAATGTTCCGAAGTTTTTCTTGACACGCGAAAAATTATCTTAAACCTTTCAGATTGGGTCTAAAATAGTAATTAGATATTAGCATTAATTCATCGACCATCTATCCACTGTGATTGTTACCGGTGATAACTGCTATTGGTATTTATATAGAGTTGCTTAATGTTTCTGTTGTCCTAGACATTGACATTAGAAAAAAAAAATCTATTAACTATAAGATTTTGTACTTCAAGTGATTGATAACTGTTGATGTTATCATTAATCTTTTAAATCTTTGTTAAACCCTATAATTAGTGTATATGAATATATGACTATTGTCAAAGGATACAATACCTCGTTCCTCCTTTCTATAAGTATTGCTCTTACAAAACTTTTACAAGTACTTCAGGACTAGTTTTTATGTTTTGTTATAAATATTTACTTAGTAGATTATCGATAAAGTCGATGAAATCCGTGTGCAGTGAGATTATAGCAGGGTGTCATGATAGTGACGTCAATTTCAGTCACCAGTAAAGTGTCTACTTAAAAAATTACTACTCAAAGTATTGCTGACTGAACTGAAGACGTTAAAACTTAAAACTCTTGGTCGCACAGCAAAAGTAGTTAATTAAATTCTCAACCATCTATTAATTTTAATGATATTATCATTTTAGTGCGGGGTTGGTAGTAGTCGACTTCTTAGCTCATGATGTGATTTTGGTTAATGTTACTGACTGTAAATATGGTTTTTTTGTTTCCAAGGCATGGGTATTTAAGTATGTCTTTATGATATCATTACTGGCTCTAGTACAGGCTAATCCTAATTTGGGACTAAACCATTTCTGTAATATGAATTAAAATAAGTAATCACAATAAAACACCTCTATATAATTCCAAATTATAAATACCAAATCAAGATAACAGACAAACTAATTATATTAAACTGAGTCCCTTCATCAGTCCTTGATGCTGTGACGTATAACAATAGGGTATTTGCTGAATACGTGCTTAATGTTTTAGAGCTTGTTCCATTGAGATAAAGAAGATTTTCGGTTGTTGAGAAAACTTTTAAATAATGATTGCAATTTTCAAATGGGCCGACTGATTTCTAATAGAGATAAATTGATGTTTATTTTGGGATCTTTTTAGAATAAGGAGACGTAGTTTTAATATATATTTTTTATGAGAAAAGTGGCGAAACGAACAATACGATTATGATAATAAATGATATATCCTGTCTATTAGCTACAACGCAGTACAGCATAGGATTCTTGAAAAACCCGAGACTGTAAGGGCCGTTCCCAATATACTATCTACAGATAGAGATAAATTACTACCTGCTACTGTCAGTAATTAGCTATCAATAATCTGAAACTGTCTCAATATACCCGATAAGTCATTCTTATCGCCTTATTTTGGGACACGTGAATTGCAATTTCAATACAAACTTCTATCGCTGGTAAGCTATACGTCGTCCCATTGACAGACAGCGTGTACGAATAAGGTTAGTTACCGTCGATAAGTTTATTGAGACAGAAGATTTAACGATGGTTATGATTTTGATCTCAAGTAAGAGATAGACTGAATATTGGGAACGGCCGTAAGTGATATAGCAATTGCTCACGTCACTTTGAAAGTCAAAGTCGAATAAACTTATAATTAAATAAAACTTAAACTATGATCGGAAAACTATAGCTCGTGAAAAGAATATATAAGAAACTCAACGGCCACTCTTACCAGTGGGAGGCTCCGTTGCACAGGATGCCGCCTAGATTATGGGTACCACAACGGCGCCTATTTCTGCCGTGAAGCACTAATGTGTAAGCATTACTGTGTCTCTGTCTGAAGGGCGCCGTAGCTAGTGAAATTACTGGGCATATGACACTTAAGATCTTATGTCTCAGGGTGACGATGGCAGTTTTAGGGCCGCTCAGAATTTTTGGTTTTTTCAATAAACTTGAGCGGTACTGCATTGTAATGGGCAGGGCGCATCAATTACTAGCAGCTGACCGTAATGCTCGTCTCGTCCCTTATTTTCATTAAAAAAAAAAAACTCTTTTCAATCCAATAGAGGTTTATACAATGGCTGTAATAAAGATAGTGCGAGGATAAAAAAGAGAGATGCTATTCAAATTCAAATATTTTTATTCAAAATTCGATTTAAAATCACTAATTAAATGTAAAAACTACTATCCATTCAAAATATCTTACCAGTGGGAGGCTCTGGTGCACCAGATGCCGGCTAGATTATGGATACCACAACGGCGCCTATTCCTACCGTGAAGCAGTAATGTGTAAGCATTACTGTGTCTCTGTCTGAAGAGTGCCGTTGCTAGTGAAATTACTGGGCAAATGACACTTGACATCTTAAGTCTCAGGGTGACGCTGGCAGTTTTAGGGCCGCTCAGAATTTTTGGTTTTTTCAATAAACTTGAGCGGTACTGCATTGGAATGGGCAGGGCGTATCAATTACCACCAGCTGAACGTCCTGCTCGTCTTGTCATAAAAAAAATTGTATTCCCCACACATGAGAACAACGGGCACAAGTAACTTAGAATTTTGGGTTCAATCAAAATGCTCAGTGGCACTGCATTGGGCAGGGCGTATCACTTACCATCTTAAATTTGAATTAAGTTTAGGTAAATAAATTAAATAGTCACCTGTACTTGCGCATTATATCAACATACATAAATATTTATGTTACCATAGAACTATTACTTATATACCCATTAGATAGAGTCTCCTATGCTTCGTCGTCGCTAACGAAAAAATAGACCGGTAAAAAAATAAAAATGTCAAAAATATATTTTATTGGACGATATAAAAGTCGTCTTACTAGAGGTACCTTTTTAACCTTGTAATGAGAGATAATAAGCAGTTAACTCATAAACACTTTGCATTACAGAATTCATACAATTTAATTTATTTGACTAATATGTAATCGTTTATAACTTTTTACACGCTTTTTATTAGCTTCACCTGTGTAGGTATGTATGTTTGTTTGTAACCGTCTTATGTAGGCACTATTTATACCCACTTTAAACGGCCAGTTTTCGTTCAAACTTCGTAAATTTATCTAGGACCGATGATAATACATTAATTTGATAAAATTATTAAATTTTATATATATTCAAAACGCAAAATAAGATTTTTGTAAATTTATATAATTTTCTTCATCGTTCGTCGGTAGGAATTAACTTCAACCATTATCTTTTCAACCAAAGCGTGTTTTTTTTGTTTTTTAAACAATTTTTTTATACTAAGACTCATCTTCTCCGTAGAATTAAAAAAAGTGATTGCTTAAGCTCACAACAGAAGTGAAAACTTTATCAAGGCAAGCCTAAAAATACGAAACACAACAATTTTTTCTTCGCTATTCCTAAAGTTATAACATCTAATATATAAAATCCTCATGTCGCGGTGTTTGTAGTTAAACTCCTTCGAAACGGCTTGATCGATTCTCATGAAATTTTGAGTGCATATTTGATATGTCTAAGAATCGGACAACATCTATTTTTCATCCCCCTGTAGTCCAAGCCAAATTTTTCTTTTTAATTTTTTGTCATTTTTTTTAAATTTGTTTGATGATGAGTCAACATTAAAAAATACATACAAATTTTCACCCATCTACGATTAACAGTTACTTTTGTATCGCGTTTTTAATATCGGCAATACGACGTTTGCTGGTTCAGCTAGTAATATATATAATATTAGTTGGTTTCATATAATTATAGAGTAACTGTACGAACTTATAATTTTGTATCACTCTGTTAAATTTTGCCTTGACTAATCAGACTCCCTAACGGCCGTTTTCAATAACCTATCTATCCTTAGTTTAACTTACTAGAGGTAGAAAAATCTATCCTTTTTTGACATAAAACAGTGGACTTTATATATATTGGACATAAGTATGGATAGATAAGATCTTGTCATTAAACGGTGACAGCAACGTATCAAAAACTAGAGATACGTTATTGAAAACGGCCGTGTTTCTTTATAAGTAAGTGCGTTATCTAGCCAAGCATAACAGCATTCAGTATTAATCAATATCGAAAAACTAAACAAGTCAGTAATACGCCTTAATAAATATTATTAACATTGAGAAGTCTCCAAATTGTTAAATAAATTAATATTATAATATAAAGAATATTCATAAATAAGTTACCTACACTACACTCATGACACGATCGACTAAAGACACAATACTGAATACAATAATACAAGAACTTTAGTGAATTACGCGATCGAGTGGCGCATAGTTGAATATCTAATCGATCGGACAGCCTGGGACTAGATTATGATTAATGTGGCGGTCCTCCACAGTGCGATTTTTAAGGAGCTTTCTACAAAGAATGGGCTTCCTTATGCGGTGTTTCCGCGACGATACGACATGAATACCTTCAAAAAAAGCGCATACTCCTTCCTTAAAGGCCGGCAACGCTCCTGTGATTCCTCTGGTGTTGCAAAAGATTGTGGGCGGCGGTGATCACTTAAAACCAAGTGACCTCCTATTGTCCTCCTATTCCATAAAAAAAAATATAGTAATAACAATGACAGTATAATGTTGTATATTTTATTAAAAAGAGCGAAAAAAGAATGATTGGATAGTTTTTTGCGCCGCTTCATACTCTTAGACCGCCATTTATTTCCGAAACGGTTGTTGTGTTAAAAAGTTGCATTAAATCGAATTCTAAAGGAATCAATTTTGAGATTAATAAATACCTTTTGATAAATTATTGCCAGGCTCTGTCTAAATTTACATAGTCAAATCTGCAACGTTAATTGAGTTAATTATACATGTAGCAATAATATGTGTACCAATATAAATCAAGTGCTGGTTCATTAGTATCGAAATAGCCTTAAAAGGTCCCAACTTGAGGCTCACAAATCGACTCGCGACTTCTCCAAATTGGTTCTAAAGTATTTTAACTGCTCTGTCATACTATGTTGTGTAGAGGGTGTTTCTTTTTCGTATTTATATGTTACAATTTTTATAGAGTAACTGTACGAAGTTATAAAGTTAATATGTTGATGTTCTTGATGCCACAGACTTAACTGTGGCATCTATTAGAATCTCGCACTTAAAAAACTATCCGGTGGGAGGCACCTTTGGCACAGGATGCCGGCTAGATTATGGGTACCACAACGGCACCTTTTTCTGCTCCTTATTGTGTTCGGTCTGAAGGGCACCGTAGCTAGTGAAATTACTGGGCAAATGAGACATAACATAATATTATGTCTGAAGGTGACGAGCACAGTAGTAGTGCCCCTCAGAATTTTTGGGTTTTTCAAGAATCCTTGGTGGCACTGCATTGTAATGGGCAGGGCGTATCAATTACCATCAGCTGAACGTCCTGCACGTCCCGTCCCTTAATAAAAAAATTAATATATATTTTTTAAACAAGTTCAAGGGGTACATACTATATACACAGGAAAGAGGCCAGGTTGATCCCTTATTATAATTTTATTATCTTTATAAAGATAAAGATAATAAAATTATTTTTTAATTTTATAAAGATAAAGATAATAAAATTATAATAATAATATTATCTATCATATATTATAAAAAGTCTAAAAAAAATTAGAGAAGGAATATGACTGGTAAATAAGTCAATGAAAAATGGAGGTCTATAACTCTTGCCTACTGTTAGGGTAATAATAGTAATAAAATTAGGTGTAGAAATACAGGGTGCATGCGCCGTTTCTTCTCTCTTGAAATACTATTTCTTCATATAATTAAGTATTAGTATTGTTACTATGGCAACTACGGATTATAAATTTTCCAAAATGCTGACAAAAAAAGCGACAGTTTTTTTTGAGGCACTATCACGGAAATCTACTGAACGTATCGGGATGGGGTTTCTGCAATTTTTTGGTTACGTATAAATATTTATTTACACTGTAACATTGCGTCACAGCAAAATGTAACTGTATAGAGGTGGTGACTTAAATTAAAAATAGTAGGGTATTAGGTAACATTTGTCGCTTCAGGAAGCAGCTTTCATTCGCGAAGTACGTCTTTAAAAGGAATCATATATTCAGTATTTTTAAATAACTACACCGCTACATCCTGTATAGCGTTGGGTTTGCATATTAAGATTCCGGAGAAACCAACGTAGGGACGACTGCTCACGCGCCTTAGACGTCTCAATCTTACACAGAGTAATGCAAACAGTTCTCTAGTTTAACATAGTTTATACTCTTGGTTTGAATATTTCAAATTTTTCATGTAAGATATTGAGAGAAAAGCTATATAGAGGTTTAATAGAGGCTTTATTTATCCATACATACATATATTTACAGTGTACCTGCTTAGTTATTATATCATTAATATTTTTAATGTATGAGTTCGAATCATTTCCAGGTTGTGTACAACATCATAGAGAAACGATAGATATTTTTACATATACATCTATTAATTTAGTACTACAATCTTATAAGGTATGGCCAGTGACATTTGATTCACGAAAGCACCTAATGGCGGAGGCAAAATGAAATATATTTTTGATAAAAAATATAAATAACAGCAAGAAGAAGACCGAGTAAGGGTCTTAATATTAAGGATCTTCTACGATGATCTAAACAAAAGAATCTCATTTCCTTTAAGTGCCTATTTATCTGTTGCAAGCTGAGTGTCGCGGAATGTCGAAGACTTCTCCAATAGTGTATTATCAGACAGTTTCTCCGCACTATAGACTTTGATTAGCAACTTCACCACTTGGGGTATTATCTATGAATGTCATAATACTTTGACTCATACGTGTAATTATATCGAGGGTACCTATTTTACAATGAAGTAAACTAAGGAACGCGTCGGATACGCCACAGCCTACGGTCTTCAAGGTCGCAACATCATGCGGAATTTTTTTCGGCAGATGAGTTAGCAAGAAAAGAGGCTTAATCACTACTGCTTTAGGGCTAGAACCCATACCGCTACTTTTTGGCTTGATCAAAAACTAAATTCGGAAACGCACAAGGCGATGACACAAAAAGCTATGGTTCACTCTAGAGGACTTTAGAGAAGCACGGGAGGCACTCCCCAACATTGATGCCAATATGGCGAATTGCATGATTAAGCTCAATAGAATTCAACTTAAAAAGGTTACGGCTGTTACGGTCTTTTTAATTAACATCCCCCTATGCAGGGCCTGAAAGGTGTCAGAAGGAACGGCTGCGCATGTACTTTCGCATTATTTAGGTGTAGTAACTTACCGGACTCAACATCTTGGCACTGCAAACACGCTCCTGGAAATCCTCAGAAAGGAGAGAGAGAGGAGGTTGCTAAGGTTTTCGGAGGAGTTGGGGTGGTAGGAATAAAAAATAACCACACACGTAAAATAAGCAGACAGTGTTCGAGTTGCGGTAATTACCCCATTAATACCATATCATGCACATTATAGGTGCAAAAAGCTTACAGTTCGATTGAAGAAAAATAAGCATAAAGTATTGAAAAGAAGAGCACGATTGTATGATTTTTATCTGGTTTCTTGGTGCTTGGAAAATAATGGGTCAGTGCGGTTTTGCACAGCAATGTCAGTTTCTTTCACCTATTTCAGCTTCAAATTCGTACTGTTGTCTTCCAGTTAAAGGCGTGTGTGTACTGCAGGTGTTAAAGAAAAAAGGCCATACTTCTTTAAAATCCCGGTAAACTTTTGATTCTTTCAGTATACCAAGAAAATATAGGCGGCAGTGTTCACTTACCTTAACTTACGTTGTCACGCTTGTTTGCCTAATATCAAAAACGTGGGATCTTAAGTAAAGTTATACTATCAGGGCTAAGCACTTATACGCTAGACCTTAGGATCTCAAAGTGGGTGATAACGCCCCCTTGTGGGCGTTTGAGACTTTCAGGGGGCCAGAAGAAGACCCACAGAAAATTAGGGGGCATTGAGATGGCGCAGATGGGGCGTGGGTAGATTAAAAAATATAGTCTAAAAAGCCAGAAAAATACACGAAAATACTCTAGAAAAAAACATATTCTCAAAGTGGGCGGTGAGCAAAATAAGGTTGAGAAACTATGCGCTAGAGCAACTCAAAAGATGTAAACTAAATAGAAAAGAATAGAATAGAAAAAAATAGAAAAGTGAATGAAGCCCTATCATTGAGTAAGCAAAACCCATGCATACTTGCAAGATGCTAACTGGGCAATGTCGCCTAAACTAGCACCTGAGTCTGTGGTCGGAATAAAAAATGAAAGAACTTGCAGGCTTTGCCTTGAAGCCGATGAACCTCTTCATCTTCTCTGCGATTGCGGCCCACTAATGCGCAAGCGTAACACCATCCTTGGTAACTGCACCCTACTCCCAGATGCTGTTTGTAATACTCGCGTTAAGAAGATACTATGCGGCAGGGCTTAACGACGAGCTTTAAGTATACGACAAACACAATCGTTGAATTCTGGACGCGATGTTACCAGAACTTATTAGGACTAGACAAATAGCCACCCCTATTATTATTTAATAATAATAATATAAGTCACTGTTGTTAGCAGATGATGCTGTTTAAAATTGGGCATCAGCTTGTTTATGAAATTTAAAAAAGAAATGTTTTTTTTTTTTTATTTAGTGGCACGGGATGCAAGCCCATAGTCCAAAACTTATTACTAATAATAATCATTTGTCAGTTATATTATTGCATAATAATTTTTTTGTATAATAAATTAATTTCAATACCTTTACGTGATATTTTAAACTCACTCTTTATTTTTTATGGTAATATTTACATAATATTATAAATTATTGCAGAATACACATATTATGTACTTGAAATTAAAAAAAAAAATCAATTGTATTCGAATATATTTCACTTATTATTTAATATTTTTTTAGATAAGTCGATTGTGTAGCAAAATAATAACTTGATTTGTAAATTTGAAAAGTATGATACTTCTATATAAAAATCTCGAAAGAAATGAAAAGTTGTGTTTAAAGCGTCCTGAAATTTATACACAGCACTGAATAGTATGTTAATATTAAACATTATAATAAAACGCAAAAAAAACAAGCTCTACAAATTTGTGATTGAAAAATCTAGAATTATAACCTAACCTTTAAGTTCTCTATGTAGCAGTACCACAGACTAAAACACGATTTGCCGCCTTTTTCCTTTTATACTCGATGACAATAAGACCGTATTTTATCGAGACGTGTTTTATTTCAGAGAAATATTCAAATTTATGATATACGCGCCGGAGACGCCATTTTTGCCAGTTAGTCGTGTTTTTCCTTTAATATTAATAGGGATGTGATACTGTTTAGATAAACAGGATGTTTCTTTGTTTTAAATAACCCAATATTGCGTAACTATTTCATAATTAATAATTATTGATTAAACTTTTATCTAATGGCCCAGTTATCGTGTCCTATTTTTTTTTTATCAAAGGTTTATAACTTAATTTTTTGTTTTATTATCAAGAGGGGGCAAATGGTGGCACTACATTTTTTGTTTGTGTAATTTTAATAATTAGTTTAGTAGCTTAGTTCATTTATACGTCAAGAAGGATTGTGACAGCTGTGAGAATGTCTAAAAAAATTTACTTTAGAACTAACCTCTGTTTTAAGCAATGCACTAACACTGACACAAAGTGTCATACAAATCGCGAGTATAAGACGTAGCTTGCGCACATTAAACTATTATTACTTGCCACGGACTAGCAAAAAAATAAGGACTCCGTGTCACCTTACACAACAGTGTAGCACCAAAATAAGCCGATTAACATAGCCCCACACACACACTTACACTACTACAGGCCGATAGGCGGCCATTATGAGAATTGTCATCGTCTGTGGCAGATCAGTTTGCGTCTCAATAAGTGTAAAAACGATATTATAATAAAATAATTTAAACATGGCTTAGACACGTGTTTTGTTAAAAAGGGACCTAACAACAACGACGTCTAAAATGGAGATTATCTTTTTCTGTTACAAAACAGTGTTTAGTAACAGAAAAAGATAATCTCTACTTGAGACTCTTCTCTCGCTGTTAGAAAACCGATACTTAGTGTTATTGTGCGTGATATTGCTCAAAATAGTGGTTAATTCTAAGTTATTTTTTTTTTACTTTTTTCACAGCTGTCATACGGCCGTTCCCAATATACTATCTACAGATAGAGATTACGACCTTTTCCTGTCGGTAATTAGCTGTCAATAATCTGAAGCTGTCCCAATGTAACCGATAAGTCATTCTTATCGCCTTATATTGGGACGCGTGAATTTAAATATCCATACAAACTTTATATCGCTGGTAAGCTATACGTTGTCAAGTAAGAGATACTGAATATTGGGAACGGCCGTTAGTCTATCTAGGCGTATAAAATATGATCTAAGGTTAGTTGCATCATTCACATCTAACAACAATCAAATCATCGGAGTAATAAGTCTGTGGACTTTGACAGTTCAAAGTATAAATTTCCAAACCATTACGTTGGTCAATAAAAATTGACGTCAGGGTGTTGAATTTGCGTGACGGTGTGCGTGCAAATTGTATAAGTTTACTCTGATAATATTCCCCACGCGTCAAAACAATTTATTTTAAGGATTGGTCCCCGCCGCGCTCCAACTAGATACCACACTACCTTCGAACAATAGTTTTTTTCAGATGCTTATGTTATGATTCTTGACACTCAATGGCATCTTTCAAATTTTGTAACATACGCTTCGTGTTATTTTACATTGAAATTAATAAAATACAAAATACTTACTGATGATATGTAATGCCAGTGTCTTTCTTAATTTCTTGTAGTATTATTTTTACAAAGTCTTACTTTGCATTTCAGTTTCAATTATTAGCAAAGTTTAACAGAACATGTGGCACATCAACGTCATACATTGTTCGAGAATGCCTCGAGTACGCCCACTTGCCGTACTTTGCGGTATATAGTTGGAGCGAAGCGGAGACCAATCCTCATACTAACCAAAAGAAGTATAACTTCTTGGATTCGTTTAACATTTTGACTATAATGTGATAATTAATATACAGTTAAAAGAATTACCACTACTTGAAGACATAACAAATGCTTGTACAAGTTAATTAATGCAATTTAATATAAGACTAATGTTCACTATAAAACAATTATGATTGCAATCTCGAGTCGATAAATAGGCACTCTGTCACACCAAGCAATTACCAGTATTAATGTAACAGAATCTTGTAGATTTTGTTGTGCCATTAATCACACACGACGGTGTAACAGGGTCAAGCGACGGTAATGAATCAAGGTATAAATATATCCAAGTTAAGATAAGTAATTGTTGTTTGTTTAAGTAATGTGTAGTTATTGTTAGTGTTGAAGTGGGTTCATTGTAAAGAAGAGTTTAACTGCTTGAAAGAACTGAAAGAGAAAGAACCTGTGGGTAGGCTCCTTTGCACAGGATGCCGGCTAGATTACGGGTACTGAAGGGTAGATGACGGGTGATGAAGTAATTTATAAACATTACTGTGTTTCGGTCTGAAGGGCACCGTAGCTAGTGAAATTATTGGGCACATGAGACTTAAGATCTTATGTCTTAATCTGACGAGCGCAATAATTGTGAAGCTCAGAATTTTTGGGATTTCCAAGAATCCTGAGCGGTATATCATTGTATGGGCAGGGCGTATTAATTACCATCAGCTGAACGTCCTGCTCGTCATCAAAAAGGAAGCAAGGAAGTGTAAAATCAGATGGGATCACTGCGGGAGACTAAATAGTTATGAATTCTATATTATCAGTTAAATAGTTTATAATAATAATGATAATAATATTGACACACTTTTACACACATTATCTTGCCCCAAACTAGGCATAGCCTGTACTATTGGTACAAGACAACGATTAATTTAATACAATGTACATACTTTAACATACATAATTTTACTTAAAAATCTATGACTTGGAAACAAATACCAATATTCATCACATAAATGTTTGCTCCTGGGACCTCTAGCTCAGTACGCAGGGTCACTATATTTTTATTCAAAATAGGATTAATAGTATATTACACACCAAGGGAGAAAAGTAGGTCAATCTCACCCGCGGAATATTGACAATCGAGGATGGCAATGTCCTACTTATCTCACGTGGTGCGTATACCTACGATTTTTCCCCATTTGGATGAAAAAGCTCGCTTTTAGTCCCTGGTACGCGGAACAAAAGTCGTCTTGTCGGGAGAGAATCGGCCACTTTTCTCCCTCGTTCCAGGGACTAAAAGCGATCTTTTTGACGTGGGAAAAAGAAATCATTTATTGAATGCCAAAAACTACCATTTAACCACCCCTCAGGGCTGAGAAAAACGGGTGGTGCAAGAAACTTTTTTAAGCATTAGCTAGATGTTCGTAATATACGACCTTTGCCTGCTCTTATGAACACAAAATGTTGCCCAATCACTAAATGGTGAGACCACATGAATTGACTACTATACTATACTTACTAGAAGTAAATATTAAAGGAAACTTTTATAAAATTTAAATTAAATATCTCACTGCGATTACTCTTAGAATTTAAATACAAAGTAATTTTGTTATAATATGAATTAAAAGATGGGCTGGGGCTTTCCTATAAGTTCTTCTCCCCATATTAAAGCCCCTTTATGAGCTGATGTTGTTGCAATATGTTATATGATTGTTACTACTACCATGGTAAATGAATATTATATGTGTTTCTATTCTATCCTACAAATTTGAGGCTACACGTTACCTATATTTTATTCGTAAGTAACACAATACACGAACACCCACAAGCTTTAAACAAAAAATCGAACAAAAAAAGTATCTAGAAATAGAAACACACTTTATTAGCAATAAAAAACACTCACACAAAAAACAATAATTTACAATATTAATTAAAATATTAAAATACTAAATTAAATAACGTAACAAATATTATAAAAAATTAATAATAAATAAATAAAAATAACAGTGTGAGCGTGATTCTCTGCTAAAAGGAGCTGACTCAGTATATTGTTGTGTCAGTGCAGAAGACACCAACACAACACTGGTTTTCAGCAGCCCCTCGTGATATTTGAAGTAGAAAGTTCCTTTAGTCTTCCCATTGCAAATTAATTTGCGTAGGTATCAAAGTAAGTAGTGTAATAAAATAAAAATAAGTAAAAAATTGTAATAATAATAAATATTAAATCATACTATTAACTATACGTAACTGTATATAATATAATAAAGGTCTGACGTTGTTGTTGTTGAAGTTGCCCCCCCCCCCAAAAAGGTGGAGAAGGCCCATCTAGGGATAAGAAAAAAGAGGGAACTTGTAGAGTGTCAAGAAATGTGTCGGACTCTAAGTCTGGTGCATCTCCCGTTGTTTCGGTCGGTAAGTCTTGATGACCGAAAAGTCGGTTAGACCAAGGGAAGGGGTCGGATTATGTCCATAGGTCCATCCATCCATCTGTCCATCTGTTCGTCTCCAATGGGCTGGCTCTCACAATCCACGATAGATATAGGGCTAAAATTTCGACAAATGTGTATTACCATCTATATACATATAAATAAAATTGGAGTGTCTGCTTGTAATATTATAAATAACCGTTTTTTACTACATGTACATGAATATATATACGGTACCTACTTACACCAAAATAACATTTTTTACCATTTTTGTCTGTCTGTCTGTTTGAATTCTAATCTCTGAAATGGCTTGACCGATTTTAACAGGACTTTTATTGGCAGGTAGCTGATGTTATAAGGAGTAACTTATACTACGTTTATTTTAGAAAAAACCTTTTATTTTAGAAAAATAAAGTAATGTTTCAATTTCCAAGCAACGGTATAATTCTAAAAATAATTTATATGGCAAAACAACGGGTCAGCTAGTTATAAATATTTTCAGCCTTGGAATTAAACTTAGTAGGTATAATGCTATAGCTGAGAATAAACCAACGATTTGTTTTTTCGGACTTATTTATTTGAAAGGCTGCCTGACATTTGGAAAACTTCAAAATTATCATTGTATTTATGAAGTTGTCAGTGATATAGTCAACATTTTGCATATTTTAGGTTGAACCGGACGTAGAACTTTATACAAAGTTTATTTGTAAGGCCGTATATTATCTATAACATAAAATTCAAGATACGGGAATTCAAGATGGCCGCCATATAAATTAGAATAATAAAAAAAAATCCCTTATAAAAGTTGGTATATAAAAGGATAGTTGCATATTATATTGTTTGATGCTACGGAACTCTTCTTGTGTGAGTCTGACTTGCATTTGATATTTTTAACCAAGTTTTTATTAACAATTTGTTATATTTAAAATGATAAAACCCCCACACTTCTGGGATTAATTCAATTAAACCACAACCTGAGAGTTGAACAAGATATACCAAGATTTATGAACGATACGTCACCCGAACGGGTCTAACGATGACTCAGTGGAAGAGCGCTTGGACGGAACCTGAGAGGTCGCGGGTTCGAGTCCCCGAGTATAGCTTATAAATTTAGTTACAAATTTAATTTAAGTTTTTATTGAATTAAAACAATTCACAGATTCCTTCTCAAAGTGAAAACTTCAATAGGTGCACCGACATTTTATTTTGTGGATGTTGAATTCGTCTGAGCCATCACGCTCGTTAAACAGGGTAATTTATTTTAGTTATTTAAAAATAATTGGAAGTTATTACTGAATATAAATAAAAAAAATAAGAAATTATTCTTCTTTGGCGTAATATAACAAAAATCCAAAAAAAAATATTACTTTTGCTTTTTTAACGTTTGTGAAAAAACAACATTAAGAAGGTATTAAATACAACCTGATTTACAATGAAAATATTATTTAACCACATAATTAAGTTAAATTAACTAAAAATTTTGATCAAGTTTTTTTTTCACGAAGTTTTCACTTGTGTAATGTGTAAATAAGAACCCACCATTATTTTGTTTAACGCTTAAGGACTACTTAAGAGTATAAACAAAATCAATATATGTCACAGAAACAATTTTAAACTAGCAAACAAAAAGTCACAATGATATCGCTACAAAATTGGTCCCAAAACTCATAAAACATTACAAAAGGCGCCTCGAAACAGCTTTTTCTACCGTCATATAACATCGCATAGTAATGTTAGCAGTATTCATGTCATAAATATCACCACATCAAACTATAAATATTATAATCTACAAAGCGGTACATACGAATAAAATGGGCCTACATCTCTTAATGATATGTAGATTCCTCGCATTAGTTACATGACTTCGTTCTCGTTGAAACAGAGCGCAAACTATACTCAACACATAATAATATGACATGCTAAATTCCACTTTACGATTGTGTTATAAATGATATAATTGCTTGCGTTGAATTGTCGCTTACGAAATATCACTGGCGGTCCATTCCAACTCATTAAACAAGACATAATTTAACTCTACATATTTATTGCAATCCAATTTCGATGTTGATACAATATATCGTCGGTTTAAAATTGAATGATATAGTCCCGAACACTTATGATGTTACAGAATCAGAGCATATAGGTCGTGCAAGTGAAATAGCGTCCCAAATTGCACTTAATCTAGGCTCAGTAAGGTTCAATTTAACGTGATTGTAAAGGAAATTGAGACATTAGAAATCCCCGAACGACTATTACCTTGTTCTTTTAACAAATGTATGAATAAGATGTTACTTTATGCCGGCGTGCATAAATAAAGCCAACTTACTATCGACTATAAAGGCCCCCAGGTGGGCGGGGACCCCTCATAAATCATCGGAAACAATTATTAAATTATCTATTTCGTTGACATTAAGTAATTGTTTTGCTTGGACCGTGGAATGGCGTTCTGAGTTGAGATATATTCATTCGATGTTTAGTTTGTACATTTGGAATTTTGGAATGTTGATGAAAAATGAACATTATGATTTCTGTTATATTTTACGTAGAGATCTATTTCGATCTCTTCGTTTTCTCCAGCAGCTTCTTAGGCACCATCTATCTATCCATCTCTCAATAAAATTATATAACTTGCCTCTTTTTATTATCTGTCATAACCATCTGTCTGTCAATGTTGCCTTAAGAATAGGACACTACCACTTTTGCCGTTTTATATGTTAGATTAGAGGTTTATCTGTTACCTTTCCTGAATACATTCAAAATAATATCCCACGTAAATTTAAAATCCTTGAATAATTTCGACAGTAAATAGGCAATTTAAGGTAGGCAAGTCTTGAAAAGTTCAATAATCTATATATATATATATATAAGAGATTTCCACGTATATAGTCACTCATCACGATATCCCTGGAACCATTAGAGCTAAAGACTTGAAATTTGGTAGGAATATTCTTTTTCGGATTTTCCAAAATTCCATCCGCAAGAGTTTTTTTTTATTATGAACAGAACAACTGCAACGTCTGTCGGGTCGGCTAGTCTTTAATAAAAGCGCATTAATCTATCTTATGGACTGTCAAGTGGTGACTCTCCTGCTTAGACAATTTATACGTCTAGACTCTAGATAGAGTCTCTTGCTGTTAGACAACCGATAAAAACAGGCCAGGATAAACACTTTAGTGTGCGTGACAAGCTACGTCTTACATTCGCGATTTGTTTGACACTTTGTGTTAGTGTGCGTGAATTGCTCATAATAAAGGTTAATTACTCTGGCTGAGCATCACGTCATGCTAAAATTCCAAATTTAATTTCAAAATTGAAATTATTAATCACTTTTTATCACCGCCCATTTAAAAGGACACTACAAACCATCATACATTCCATTAAAAACTGAATATGATCCAAGAACTAATCCTAAAGAATGCCATTAAAATACCCATGTGTAACTCGAAGAAATTATTACTTAACCCTCTCAAACACCTGGGCATCGCGGGTGGGCTGTACCGTTTGCTGTATTCATTATAACCCCCAATCATGGATCTGTGGTAAACATTCAAAGGGTTATAATGTGTGAAATAGCCAAAACCAGAAAGCATTGTTTGTGGAAAACAATTCGGGTATAATTTGGTATGTTTGTGTTTTATGTTGTAGTACAAACTCTGGTGTCTTCACTAGCAACAATAAAAAAGGTGAGAGAGTTTCTTGTTGAATTTCTCCTCTATCAAAGCGTTTATAACAATGTAACTGATAAAACTGGATTCAGTTTTATTAGGATACTTCCTAGGTACGTCGTAATAGTATAGCGTACTCGCTATACTATTACGACGTACCAGTCTCTCCAATGAATCGAATTTAGTTTACTATTTCATCGGTTTTTATATATTATCGTGGATTTTTATATTATAAGCAAAAACTATATTCTAGAAATTTCTTTGATAAGGCACTCTTTGATTCCATCATCCGCTCAAAATTTTATGAAACTTATACTTTCTTCTATGTTGAAATAGCTTAAGTTACTTCTAATAACATTAACGGACCATTTATTTTGTTATTTTGCGGATAACCAAAATTATCTAAATTATGTGCTTTCTTGAGTGTAAATTCCTCTTAGACCTGTCTTTAATTGATTCGACACGTGTTTCGCCTTCAAACGAGGCATCTTCAGGAGATGTTGATTGGCCAAATTCTGGTCTCGTCGGTCCAGTATCATTAATTAACCATTTAGGAGATTGGGCGGAAAAAACAGAAATACAGACTATATCTTTTAAAACTGCTTTGGGTTTGGTATTGCTTGTAAATTGAGTCCATTCATTTACATATAAAGTAATATTATATTTTTGATTAAAACGAGCATATATTTCTGTATTTTTGATGGATACTGGGGATATCAATTCTTCTTCAATAATTACTTCAGCTAATTCATGTTCTTTTTTATGTAATTGCCCTACGAAGCTATTTTTATTCTTAAAGTCCTTTCGCACTACGTCCGATCAGAGTCCGAGCCGTATAACCTTTATGCTGATGACCTGAAACTCTTCAAAGAAATCAAATCTGATTCAGATTGCATGGCACTCCAAAATGATGTGCAAGCTGTGTTCCAGTGGAGCTTGAGGAACGGTATGGCATTTAATACGTCCAAATGCTATGTCATGACATTCGGTCGAAAGTGGTGCCCAATAGAGTTTGATTATAAAATTGGCGGTGATTCGATATCTCGACCAGAAATTATCAAAGACCTGGGTGTCACATTCGATCGAAAGTTAACCTTCCATGATCATATTACCACTCTGGCCAAGGAATCCTATAGAATTTTAGGCTTTGTTTTGAGGAATTCTAGGGATTTCACATCTGAACCAGTCATAAAGCTTTTATTTGGTGCTTTAGTGCGCAGCAAGCTAGAAACAGCTATGTGTGTGTGGAATCCGCATCAAGTACTTATGTACTCCTTCTCGAAAAGGTGCAAAAAGCTTTTCTTAGGTACCTTTACAAACGTATGCATGGATACTACCCCTAAAGGTATCCCACAAAATTTCTTCTGGGTACATTAGGCTACAACTCCCTCGAGGTTAGGCGAAAACGACAGCAGCTCACAGTTATGTGCAGAGTTCTCAGAGGTGATATAGATGCGCCGAGTTTGCATGTTGAGCTATGTAGAATCTTTGTACCGGACAATTACTGTTCGAGGCGCAGGCATAGATTGTTCGCGAGTCCGACACATCGTACTGTGGCTCGCACCAAATCACCTATACCGAGGTCTCTCTCTGCTCTCAACGCTCTTCTCGAAGCAAACCCTGCTTGTGATTTTATTTGCGGATGGATGGCAGACGATTTTAACAGAGTGCTTGCGTTTTTGTGAGAGGAATGGATGAACGGTATTTGGATGTTAATTAATTGTTAGTTATTTACAGAAAACTTTGTATTTATTAACTATTATTTGTGTAATATGTTTAGTTTGTAATTAATTCTTACTTTAATATTGTAATTGGCTTACGCCGTTTTATTAAGGCATAAATAAATAAATAGAAATAGCTAAAAACACGGTCTGAAGTAGTCGTAGAACTATGTCTACGGATGATGGAAGCCGGATCGAGTGAGTAAACTACTATACGATACGATACGAATCGTACTCTGATCGGAATGCTGCGTTATCCATTTTCAAGTTCAGTGCCGGAACCACATAACACACCTAATCTAGCAGGAACTTTCCTCCCACCGAATCAACAAAACCCACAATTTTTTTTTTGAAAACAATGCCACTGTTGACAAATACTATGGTGACATTGATTTGTAAGAGCTTGAACCCAGGGTATTTTACACGCAGAATTAGCACACAGTAGAAAATTGGATGTTAGTAACGCTTCTAACGTTATTAAAATTCAATATTTTATAAAAATATTTGTATTTTAAGTGTTTAATACTTTTACCGATAGTAGGTAACATTTGTGTTGCAAAAGAGGGCTATTCGCGCTATTTATAACAGATATGAAGAATAATTGTGAGCAAAATTTAAAGAAATAAACATCTTAACTGTTGCCTCTCAATCCATTCTTGATAATGTCATGTATGGTACATATGTACCTAAGTGAATTTGCTAGAAATTACATTCATAAACATAATGCTAACACTAAGAAGAAACGTAAACTGTTTATGCGTACTACTCGGCTAAGTCGAGACTTTTGTGGGGCGATGTAGATATATGCTTTTACAACAATATCCCAGAAAATGTTCAAAACAAATTTAATACGAAATTCAAAATAATTGTTAAAAAACGTTAGTGTGGTAAAAGTTACTATTACATAAATGACTTTATTTGTGACACCACAGATTGTGAATGGAGCAACCGCCCTCAGGCTATTAAATAAAAAAAA
This sequence comes from Leptidea juvernica, assembly GCA_949711755.1. Classification (NCBI taxonomy): domain Eukaryota; kingdom Metazoa; phylum Arthropoda; class Insecta; order Lepidoptera; family Pieridae; genus Leptidea; species Leptidea juvernica. The sequence continues at coordinate 3,578,985 of CATIXQ010000034.1, read as the reverse complement.
TATTGTAAGATATTACATTATAACCATATGTTTATGAAAAAAAAAATGCGCGCTGATCCTGCACCCGATCTTCTCAGGTCTGAGGCATACTTTTTCGAGTGTGTGGCAGTTTTTAACTTTCATTATGTGATATCATAACTTATTTTGAATAAAAATATTTAAATTTGAATTTGAATTTAGATACTTTTTTACTTACTAATCAGTTTAGAAAATGCACAGTTATGCGCTCGAAACTAATACGGCCGTTCCCAATATTCAGTCTATCTCTTACTTAAGATAAAAATCGTAACTATCGTTGACTTTTCTGTCCCAATAAACTTATTGACGGAAGTAACTTATCAGTACTCGCTGCCTGTCAATGGGACAACGCATAGCTTACCAGCGATAGAAGTTTGTATGGAAATTGCAATTCACGCGTCCCAATATAAGGCGATAAGAATGACTTATCGGGTATATTGGGACAGCTTCAGATTATTGACAGCTAATTACTGACAGTAGAAGGTAGTTATTTATCACTATCTGTACATAGTAGGCCAATGGTAGATTGACTTTTGACTTTCAGTTACATACAGAGAATGATGTAACATTACACTGCGACACAATATTAATGAACAATGCTAATCTTTACGTATCATTACACTCTCTTGAGGCCTTCTATCACTCACAACGCGAGATCACGCATTTATTTCTCACCTGTGTTTGTTTCCATTGTACACATATACGACTTATGCAGAGATATGATTAATAGTCGTGATATAGAATAGAATAGAAATATATTTATTTATAGGAATAACATCTCGTATGCAACAACACTTGGCAAAACGTCATGAAACTACATATCACGGCCGTTTTCAATAACCTATCTATCCTTACTTTAACTTACTAGAGGCAGACAAATCTATCCTTTTACGCTTACTTACATTTTCAATAACCTATTGACATAAAACATTAGACTATAACTATATTGGACATAACTGTGGATAGATAAGATCTTGTCATTAAACGGTGACAGCAATTTATCCGTAACTAGAGATACGTTATTGAAAACGGCCGTTAGTAAAGGGGATTTGACATGGAGACAAGAACTGGTAAGAAATCGCGGCCCATCTTTTAAATCATACAACTACATACTAATATAATATTATGCACTAATATTAGGTTGGCTGCGCGGAACCATTCATTATTACCTTCTATACATCCGTTAAACAATTCTCAATTGAATCTTGCAGATCAAATTTTTCAGTTTTTTTTTCACCGTTTTTTGTTTTTAACTCACATTTAGATTTTTAATAATGTATCAATAAGCGAAATTAGCATGTAGTGTTTACCTTTAAATGATTTTGAATACCCTGCACATGTAATATAAATTTTTAATTGTTTAAGAAATATTTTTATGTAAAATCGCTGGTAGACCAATAAATAAATAAATAAATATAATCTACTTTACTATAGTAAGCCGTCCTTGTCGAAAATCCCGTATAAATTGATAAATGCAAATAACACCGTCGTTAGAATAATATCACTTTCGTTTAGTGCCCATATCTTGTTTATGCAACTGTCAATGAAACTGAAAAGGTCAAAAACTTTATATTTTTATCATACTAATGTTAATCAAAGAAAATATCAATTTAACATTTCAAACAACCACCTTTATTCTATTTTTATGTACAGATTATCTCCGGCATCAAGAATTTCTCGTATCACGATATACAATGGAATTATTCCGCAGTAAATGACAATTTTTACACGTCAATACGAAGTTATCTGGAGGTTACGGTGGATGCCTTAATGTGCCACGATATTAATAGCAAGTATTTATTATATTTCACTTAAGCCATAAGGCTTCGACTTATTATGAGCTATTTTGTTTAGCTCATACTTAGCGTATGGGCTGTCAAATACGAGTCAGACCCACGTTTCCACGTTTGCACGTCTACCAGAGGGAGGCTCCATTGTACAGGATGCCGGCTAGATTATGGGTACCACAACGGCGCCTATTTCTGCCGTGAAGCAGTAATGTATAAGCATTACTGTGTTTCGGTCTGAAAGGCGCCGTAGCTAGTGAAATTACTAGATAAATGAGACTTAACATCTTATGTCTCCAGGTGATGAGCGCAATTGTAGTGCCGAGTTTTGAATTTTTCAAGAATCCTGAGCGGCACTGCATTGTAATGGGCAGGGCGTATCAATTACCATCAGCTGAACGTCGTGCTCGTCTTGAAAAAAAAAAAGTTTAAAGGGTTACCACCTTACTATCATATAAGAATTCTTTTGGTGCGTTGAGAACTATATTTTGTAGGTATTCAATGATACTGAGCTGTCACGGTAACGGTGTGTAACAGTCGTTTTCAGATTGAAATCAAAACAAAATCACTTTATTCACTTGACCCACGTGGGTCTTGAAATCACACGGAAAGTGTTGAGCTTTGATAAGAAGAAGTAACAAGCTACTCATTACAAAATTGACGTTTACAAAGCAATTACAATATATGTAAAGTGACGCAACAAAAACACTCAAACGTCAATTAAATGCTAAATATAAAAAATAGCTTTTAATTTAAAAAATGAAGCAGACTTTCTGGTAACAGGATCATGCTGTCACCATTAAAAACTTTGTATTACTTTGGCCTTATGTCACTGGCTAATTTAAAAAAATCACGGAAAACAATACACGCAACGAGTAAATATGATATTACGTACGCGTTTAGCAACAGTTACATAATGGATACAAAACTTACGAACAGTGAATCAATACAATTCATTAGTGCTTAAGAGCCCTATTCACTAGACAGTCGTTGTGTTAAATAAATAAGTGTACCAAAATACTCTCTCACAAATTCAAATTCAAAGATTTTTATTCAAAATAGGTTTCAAAATCACTTATTGAACGTCAAAAACTACTACCACCCATTCAAAAGAGACTGCCTCAGACCTGAGAAGAATGGGCGCAAGAAACTCGCTTTTTTTTAATGTAAAAATATGGATTACAATTTGATATCGTACAATAAACATTTATAATTAAAGAGCCTGAGGGTGTTCGATTTATTCCCAGTCCATGATGTCATTAAGAATATATAGTAACCTTTCCCACACAAACGATTTTTAACAATTCTTTTAAATTTCGTAACACATTTGTTTTGTACATTTTCTGAAAGTGAAGCGACGTGCGGATATTGATGACGAGGTAAGCAATGCACTCTCAAAGATAGTGCGTTGGTTTGAGACCAATAATCTGCACTTAAACAGTAAAAAAACAAAGTGTTTACGGTTCATTACACCAAACACAGCGGAGGTACAAACCAACGTACTTATAAATGACCAGAGATTGGAACTTGTGGACACTACGGTCTTCTTGGGTATCACGTTAGATAAAAAGCTTCAGTGGGGTCCACATATTACCCATCTAGCAGATAGACTCAGCTCTGCGGCATATGCAGTTAGAAAGATTAGAGAGTACACGAATGTTGCGACCGCTAGATTAGTGTACTTTAGTTATTTTCACAGTATCATGACGTACGGTATATTACTATGGGGTCATGCTGCTGACATTGATATAGTGTTGGCTCTGCAAAAGAGAGCTGTTCGTGCTATATATCAGCTTGGTTATAGACAGTCTCTCAAAGAAAAATTTAAAGAAATAAATATTATGACTGTTCATTGTCAGTACATTTATGAAAATTTAATATATGTTCACAAAAATCGTCACCTTTTTGGTTTTAATAGTGATTTTCATTATTATAACACTAGAAATAAGGGATTACTTGTAACTAATTCTAGTAGGCTTCATAAGATACATAATAGCTTTAAAGGTAAATGTATACACTTCTATAATAAAGTCCCAGCCACTGTTCAGGCATTATCTATAAATAAATTTAAATGTTTTATAAAAAAATGGCATAAAAGGCATAAAAAGGCATTTATTTTCTCAAAATTGATTCCTTTAGAATTCTTTTTGATGTCATTTCTTATACTACTAGATACTACTACCGCTTCGGAAACAAATGGCGCTCTGAGAGAGAAGAAGCGGCGCAAGAAACTCTCCCAGCATTCTTTTTTTTTGCGCTCTTTTCAATAAAAATATACAATATTGTACAGTCGCTATAAAATAATCACAATCTAGTCCCAGGCTGTCCGATCATTTAGATATTCAGCAGTGGAGTAATAGGATTTACGACAGAGCCATTTTTTTTATAAAACATTTAAATTTATTTATAGATAATGCCTGAACAGTGGCTGGGACTTTATTGTAGAAGTGTATACATTTACCCTTAAAGCTATTATGTATCTTATGAAGCCTACTAGAATTAGTTACCAGCAATCCCTTATGTCTAGTGTTATAATAATGAAAATCACTATTAAGAGCAAAAAGGTGACGATTTTTGTGAACATATATTAAATTTTCATAAATGTACTGACAATAAACAGTCATAATATTTATTTCTTTAAATTTTTCTTTGAGAGACTGTCTATAACCAAGCTGATATATAGCACGAACAGCCCTCTTTTGCAGTGCAAACACTATATCAATGTCAGCAGCATGACCCCATAGTAATATACCGTACGTCATGATGCTGTGAAAATAACTAAAGTACACTAATCTAGCGGTCGCAACATTCGTGTACTCTCTAATCTTTCTAACTGCATATGCCGCAGAGCTGAGTCTATCTGCTAGATGGGTAAATGGCTCTGTCGTAAATCCTATTACTCCACTGCTGAATATCTAAATGATCGCACAGCCTGGGACTAGATTGTGATTATTTTATACCGATAGAAATGACTGTACAATATTGTATATTTTTATTGAAAAGAGCGCAAAAAAAAGAATCCTGGGAGAGTTTCTTGCGCCGCTTCTTCTTTCTCAGAGCACCATTTGTTTCCGAAGCGGTAGTAGTATCAAGTAGTATAAGAAATGACATCAAAAAGAATTCTAAAGGAATCAATTTTGAGAAAATAAATGCCTTTATGCCTTTTTGCCTTCTGGGATCATATTGTAGAAGCATATGCATCGCCCAACAAAAGACTTATAATATTCAATGCTCATTATATTTACTTGGCTACCTTAAAATAAATTAATAACTGATAAAATAGAAGCGTTATTAAAAGGGTTTTTATATAAATTACTTTATTTATATAAAAGGCTTGAAAGGCATTTATTTTCTCAAAATTGATTCCTTTAGAATTCTTTTTGATGTCATTTCTAATAAACTAGATACTACTACCGCATCGGAAACAAATGGCGCTCTAAGAGAGAAGAAGCGGCATGAAACTTTTTTTTTGGTTTTTGTTCTCCCAGCATTTTGTAGATTGTAGAGAAATAGGAACCTAAATATTGTAAAGCATTTAACTAATATCAGAAATATTATATTCCATGTTTTTTAGAATCGTATAATAATTATGTTAAACTAACTAGAGTCTGCTTCCGGTTCTGGCGAAAATCGTATGATCAAAGTTAGCTATATTTTTTATGGTTAATTACCAATCGTTGAAACATAGCATGAAAATATATATATATATATATATAAAATTATTATATCTTTGTTGTTGGCAGTCATCATCAAGTGAACCGGCCGTTGATGACTGATTATAAAAAAAAAATATTTTATCTTTACTTAGAAATATCTGGACAAAGGCCTCCCCCAAAGATCGCTATGACGATCGATTCTGCGCTGCACTCATCCAACCTACTCCAGTGATCTTGACCAGATCGTCGGTCCAACTTGTGGGGGCCTACCAACATTAGGTCTTCCGGTACGTGTGAGGCATTGGAGGACTTTACTGCCCCAACTGCCATCCTTTGAGCCCTGTGCAACCATCTGGGCTATGTCAATGACTTTCCTCATTTCTGATTCGATCTCGCAGGGAAACTCCGAGCATAGCTTTCTTAATTGCCCTCCGAGTGACAATGAGCTTCCTTATGATTATAGTTACATCCACTATTTCATCACATTATTGTTACATATATCATCACTGGCAAACATAATTTTTAATATTAATTAATAAGTATTAATAGTGGTATATCCATCGTCCACGTCCGATCGCGTAGGGCTATTGCGTAGGGTCCGTTAGAATAATCCGAATATACAGTATTGACTTTTCACATAAGAGATTATGCGTTTTATATTACACCCACTCTTTATTGGGGTTTTAATGTGTGAGAATATCAAACATTTTAAAGCCACAGCTTACTCGTGTAATCTTATTTGATTTTTTATTAATACAAAGGGATTTAGTAATGAATAGTTGATGGTTATTAATTTCGGAATGAATTATTCATAAAGGGGAGCTGGATATGAAAGTAATTAATGGGGAGAATGCGTTATTCAACGGATAATATTTTTACGTATCGCCGCCGTAAATTTTGGTGAATTTACTCTAAGAGATAAAGGTGCGTTGGTAATTAAGATCATTTGGATTTCGGCGTGAACTAATTAAATTGAAATTGTAAGAACTATGATATGATAAGAAAAATGCAATAAAACTTATGAAAACAATTAAGCGTCTACAACACGTAACTCAATATTATTGTATTTTATTTTGTAACAGAACCTTATGTTTTTCTGTACTATAGAAAAATTAAAGTTACCTATTTACTAAGTAACAAAGAAAAAGTTAAAGCTAAAAGAATCTCATACATTATTAACAATTTTTATTCATTGTATCGACAAACAGAATGCTCTGTTAATTTTTTTTTATCTAGAATTTTAAAAAATTGTTATTTTTGTCAATAGAGGCATACAGGAGCATTAAAATGGTGTTTGAACAGTTATATTTTATCAAAATTAAAGAAGCTATGTCATTTCAGAAAAAATATACTAAAACTAGTTTGGTTTTTTATTCAAATACCAGATTCGTGCCAAACCTATTCTAATTGGTTATATCTTTTTTTGCCAACGCAGCCTTAGTCTACGCTGGTATTATGGGATTCACGTTAATAACTTAGTTGGCTTTGGGCAATGTGCACTCATAGTTTTCATTGAAGGCGACCTTCTCTTGGGGAGAGAGGTGCAATTGGTTTTACATTAAATGTATTCACAATTGGACGTAGTTCCTGAGAAACGTTCCAAGCCTCATTCATCACATTTTAAGGAAATCGTGTTTAAAGTTAAATTAATATTAGTGTATTCAATACATGTGGGTTGGGCCTAAGTCATGATGTCATATAAGGGCTGCCATTTTTTGTCAGTCCATTAATATGAATCACGTGACCAGTTTTGTGTTCTTAACTCAATTTCGACATGATTGTGGCTTGGAACGTTTTTATGGAATTACATTATGTTTATAATTAAAGTAGTTTCAGCTAAAAAAAATTCTAAATCATTAGATTTAAATCAAACCATAATAACTTTGGTTTTATTCCAGTTTGCAAGATTTTTACTGAACAAATATGCACATAAACATTGCATGATAAATAAAAGCTTGTAAAAACTATTACACATCACGACAAAATGAACAATCATGCCAATTAAGATTACACCCGTCAGTCGCCGTGAACGATCGCCGGTTCAAAAGTTAATATCGTTGGCAACAAATTCAATCGCGGCTCACAATGAAATACATTTGCTTATCTTTAATTGATTCACTTTAGCCCCGCGCGTGATAAGGATTAGCGCTATTCACGCTCTTTTACAAGGGTAGCGCCTTAACGAGGGTGGGACAAAGATTAATAGCGCAGAGCTGACATATTGCAACAGTAAGAAGAGAATGATTTTGATGGTCACTTTGGATGAGTTAAGGCGACACTAAATGCCAGCGACCTTGAGCGATGTGAGTTCACCGCTGCCGGCCCGCAATCTATGTAACAAAGCCAATATTATCAAAATTCTTGCGAGGAAAACATTTTATATGTTTACAATCCTCATTATTCACTACTAATCTGAATAAATGAACCTACACAAAATAGTACAAGCTATAAGAATAACTTTTATGAGAGAAGTACCAAAAAAATGCGTCACGCCATGCCAAAAAACTTGTTTAACTTCAAAGAAAAGTGGTAGTTCAAAAAGGCTCGGCAGTGTTAACTATAACCAACAGCAAACATTAGCAAACCTACAAATAAGACTTAAGGATATGTGTAACAGGATTAAGTAGTGTTCATAGCTCGAAATGCTATACTTTCAACACAAAACTTGTCTAAAAACACCATGTTTGCGTGTTTTCTGCTTACTCTTCGCCTTAAATTGATTTAGAAAAGACTTTTTCAATAGAGAAACTCGCGATTGACTTTTTTTTTACGGTAAGTGGTTATCTATGCTAACGGGTATCAGAAATAGGAAGGAATTTGCGGCTTTAGATGCTATATACTATGAATTTTTTTCAAATAGAAAAATGTTATTGAAATATTTTGGTAGTATAGTTTTATATTAAATTAAACATCATCTATTCATTGATAGATGGTGAAGAACAAATTAGAAATTTTAGCATACTTTAAATCTGAAGTTAAACATACTCGTATAGCAGCGCGTCATTGATGAAATGATGATCTATTAACAAAGTAAGAAATTGAGGTTTTATATTTATATCGATAGTCTTGTTTTCACAATAATTACATAAATACCTCTTAGATATGGTTGATATTATCAATTTTTGACATGGCTTTATTTGATAAAAAATATTTTTATTCACATAATATATGGTCTCAAACAAAGACCCATAATGAAATAGCCAAAAAATAATGGAGTAGCAAAAAGTGGTAGTAGGCATATACATAAAAAATATTTGAGAGCGGTTCTGTCGAAGTTTAATCTATGTCATAAATTTTATATAATATCATAAGCAGTCGTGTGTCCCGCATTATCGGACGGCGTTAGAAATGCGATATCGTGAATTACAACTATTTATCGTATCCGTGTCGTGTGGTCGGAGTTTGCTTTGGGGTTATATGATTTGGGGATGAAGATGATCATATTGTTTGCTTTTGGGGAAGTTTTGTATACTGTATGTAACCTTAGAGATTGTATTTTAATGTTTTTAAGGATTTATTACATTTTTGGTATGTTTTGTAAAAGTGTCACTACAACTTTTAAGTTTCCTATCCTACGGGAACATTATTTTTAAAATCCAAGATAAATCTTTCTAAAGAAACTCATTATCTGTTAAATACCTAAGCTCGTAGATGAATGCTCGTTTGGAATTCAAATTCAAATTAAAATATTTTTATTCAAAATAGGATTTAAAATCACTTATTGAACGTCAAAATCTACCACCCATTCAAAAGAGACTGCCTCAGACCTGAGAAGAATGGGCGCAAGAAACTCAGCGGGCTTTTTTTTTTTAATATAAAATATGGATTACAATGTAATATCGTACAATAAACATTTATAATTAAAGAGCCTGAGGGTGTTCGCTTTATTCCCAGTCCGTGGTGTCATTAAGAAAATCGTTTATGCTATAATAACCTTTCCCACACAAACGTTTTTTAACAATTCTTTTAAATTTCGTAAAACATTTGTTTTGTACATTTTCTGGGATCATATTGTAGAAGCATATATACATCGCCCAACAAAAGACTTATGTTTGTTCCTCGTGTTAACATTATGAATGTCACAGTTTCTAGAAAATTCCTCAATGTGCTTATGAACATACAAAACATTATCAAAAATGTATTGAGAAGCAACAGTCAAAATGTTTATTTCTTTAAATTTTTCTCTTAATGATTCTTTAGGACCTAGGTTATAAATCGCGCGAATAGCCCTCTTCTGCAGCACAAAGATAGTATTAATATCGGCCGCACTGCCCCATAACAATATACCATAGGACATAATACTATGAAAATAACTAAAGTATAAAGAATATTTGGAGCAGTAACCTACATTAGACACAAAGGAGAGATTTAGAGACAAATTAACAGAATAAACTCAGCTTCAATTTGCCTTGCAAAAACATGCAAAAGCTCTGTATTATTTTCTATAGATTGTTGAAAAAAAACAGGAAATTAATGTTGTACACTGTGTGACAAGTTCCGTTTCGAAACAAACCGCTGGTCGGATGTGGAATTGATGAAAACATCACTCTTATCAGGAGGAAATTAAAGGGAGCCTGTCCGTCCGGACATATTGATGGGTAATTATATGTAACGTTTTCAGTATTTAGGGCTCCGTGCCAGGCTAAACACGGGAACTCTATTACCACCTATAACCACCTATTACCAATAAGGCACATACTACACGGGCGAAACTCCCGCCGCAGGAACGCACTTGAAAAGATCCGACAACAGACATACCGCTACTCGTGCTGTTCTGATGTTAATGAAATTTATCATCATCATCATTTCAGCCAAAAGACGGCCACTGTTGGACAAAGGCCGCCGGGGACTGGTGGCCAGGATCTTACAGTGTCTGTTGCCAGTATGGGGGAGGTTTAACCATAATCACTTTGCTTGAAAGGCGGGTTGGCGATCACAGTAGATGTTAATACTTCTCGGAAGAATGCTGCACCCCATCCTCCGTTCTTTGTATCCCTTATCCCAACGTCCCTCTTACGGCGCCCACGGAGGAGATGGGGTGACGCTATTCCAGTGCGACAATAAATAAAATTATCAGACAATAAGTTGACTGCTACGGAGCCTGATATAGTCCTTCAACTTCACATCATACAAAATAAAACATTCCATATTTATTTTTTTAACATCAACAGCCATTCATGTACGACCTGAGTACTGGCAAAAGCTACGGCGTAGAATGACGGAATGACGATTATTCGCCAGTCCGTTCCGGCTCGACGCTGCATGCGTTTGTCGATTTTGAAAGTAAAAATTTCTTTTGATGCACCGCACACACATTTTTCGTATGTAGTAGGTTAGGCTGATCCGTCATTCTCCGAGGTAAAAGGCTCCGTCACGCTCTGTTCGTAGTATTAGATATTTTTTTAAAAAGCTATTAAATTATTACTATTGAGCAAATAAGACTTAACATCTTATATCTCAGGGTTACGAGCGCAATTGTAGCCCAGCTTAAAGATTTTGGGTTTTTCAAGAACCCTGAGCGGCACTGCAATGTAATAGGCAGGGGGTATCAATTACTATCAGCTCAACGCCCTGCTCGTCTCGTCCGGTATTGGCATAAAAAAACCTAGAAGTAAATGGCGCCCTGAGAGAGAAGAAGCGGCGCAAGAAACTCTTCCAGCATTTTGTTTTTGCGCTCTATTTAATAAAATATACAATATTATACGGTCAATTTTCATTGCTGTTCCTATTAAATAATCATAATCTAGTCCCAGGCTGTCCGATCACTTAGATGGACTGTGGAGTAGTAGGATTTACGGCAGAGCCATTTTTTAATAAAACATTAAAATTTATTTATAGACAATGCCTGAATAGTGGCTGGGACTTTATTATAAATGTGTATACATTTACCCTTAAAGCTACTATGTATCGTATGAGGCCTACTAGAATCAGTAACAACCAATCCCTTATTTCTAGTGTTATAATAATGAAAATCACTATTAAAAGCAAAATAGTGATGTTTGTGAACGTATATTAAATTTTCATAAATGTACTGACAATGAAAAGTCATAATATATAATTCTTTAAAATTTTCTTTCATGAGAAGAACAAACACACTCGCCGACGAGTGCGGTGATGTATTGTGTAATGTGTGTAAGTAGTGCGAAGATAATAGAAACCACAAATGATATCATTTGTATAAATAAATTGAAAATTTTGCTCGTGAATAACAATCTTGTAGTAATATGTACATTGTTTTACCCTAATACATTCATCAACCCAAAAACCGCCCCACGAGAAAATAGCCTAATATATTACCCATTGCGTTTCCACCGCCCGTAGATATAAACAGATAATCACCTTAGAGGGTTGACGGTTTTTACCCGCCCCGTCTGAGATTTATAGCTGTGTGATTTGACCCTGAGATCCGCATTTTAAAGTATTCTTGTTGATACTAATCTTCAAGTCTTTTGGTCAAACAACAGTAAAGGCTTAATCTCTGTAATGAAAATGTTATGTCAATTTCCTTCAGAGTAAAACTCAATTATTAACACAGTACAGTAATAGATCAGTGCTTTACACTTTATACTAGAGCGCTCGAATGGCCAAAAATGCAATATCCAAGATGCACAAGATATGGAGAGACCGTAACATCACGCGAAAAACTAAAACCAAACTGGGGACTTCGCTAATGTTCTCCATATTCATATTATGGAGCAGAGACCTGGACACTGAAAAAAGGCCGACAGAGACCAAATAGACGTCTTTGAAATGTGGTGCTGGAGAAAAATGCTACAGATTCCATGGACCTGGAATGGATGAATGGAAGGATGCTGGAATTCTTCGGACATATTGCTCGTAAAGAGGGTCATAATCTTGAACAGCTGATGATCACAGGCAAGGTAGATGGCAAAAGTCCCAGAGGACGCAGTCCCACGAGATGGTCGGACCAAATACGATCTTCTCTGAACATCAACTTCCATAATGCTCTTCATAAAGTCAAGGATCGCAGCAGATGGAGAGGAATCATCCGAGAGAAACTGATGCAGCGGGGGAGTCACGACCCTCAGTAATGAGGAAAACGACGCGAGGAGGAGGAGAGCGCTCGATACACGTACGCACACATACACACGATTAATTTGGCCGCTAAGCAATCTTGGGGAGACAAAACTATTGTGCGCCACACCGTACTAAATTCTAGTCAAAAAGCTGCGCTGCGCCGTCCGCATTGTCAATCTTTATGTTCGTGCCAACCCTAGCGCTCCGCCCAGACGTAAGTATATATTTCAAGGTGACTGCAGAGTTACACTACTGTTCAATTACTTGTATTGTACAATTGTGTTGCACAGGATGCCGGCTAGATTATGGGTACCACAACGGCGCCTATTTCTGCCGTGAAGCTGTAATGTGTTTCGGTCCTAAGGGCGCCGTAGCTAGTGAAATTACTGGGCAAATGAGACTTGACATCTCATCATTGTATCAATTACCATCAGCTGAATGTCCTGCTGTTCTCAACCCTTATTTTCATAAAAAAAACTTGATGTAACGTGGGTGATCCTCTCGTTACACCATAATCTATGGCCGGTCGCGTTTTTAACTTCATGCCTCACAACCTAAAAACTTGAAACCTTTAACATGCACTTAATTAGGAACACACTAATTTGATAACTCAATAAATTGGTAGATTTGCGCTATTTCCCTTCACGAAACAATATTTCATTTATAATAAAATATCAAAAGCATTAAAAGGAACAGAAGCGCGTACACCTTCCTTAAAGTCCGGCAACGCTCCTGCCAGCTGTCGCTAATGTTGGCAGCGGTGATCACTTAACACCAGGTGATCCGTACCACTGGATATGTGGCATTCCTCCACAGTGCGGTTTTCAACGAACTTTTTTCCGCGTACTACAAAGCTGTGGAATGAGCTTTCTTGTACGGTATTTTCGGGACGATACCACATGGGTACCTTCAAAGAAAAGCGTACTCTTTTCTGTTAGGCCGGCAATGCTCCTGTAATTCCTCTAGTGTTGCAAACGAATGTGGGCGGCGGTGGTCACTTAACACCAGGTGACCCGTACGCTCGCTTGTCCAGGTTTTCCATAAAAAAAGTCCCTATTGGGCTAATAGCCATAGATTAATTCAAAGCTAAATAATACTCACTAAGAATGTTGAACAAACAGATGTCTTAACACTACACAAACGCCAATATCCTCACATAAATTAAAACAGGGTGACAATTACTAGATGGAGGCGTATTCCACAAGCGAGGGATGCTCCGTCTATTCTTGGGTCATAGAGTTTAATGGAGCTATTTGGAGAGATATGTGGTGTTTGATAGTTGCCCTACTAGTGTTTGTTAATGGTGATATAAAAATAAACGATGTTTAAAATTTATATCGTTACTGTTAATAATTGGGAGGCAAAAATAATGGTATTCCGTGTGTTATATAAAGGCTGTTTTATGAGAGAGAAAGTATACTGTAAAACAGGAAGCAATTTTTTTATTTATTTGAGAGCTACTAACAGATAAGTAGTGAACTTAGTATATATATAGCAAGTGAGGCCAAATCGTGCATTCCACAGCTCAGGCACTTATAATAGTGAGGTTTTCGTCCGATTTCTTATCTATACTAATTCTTTCTAATATTATAAAATCGTTTATGAGTTTTTTTAGTACACATTCACCTTTAACTACTGGTTACTAGTTATTAATTAAAATACAGTTTTATTTATGAAATTAAGGGACGAGACGTATTGAATTGAATGGTATTTAATACGCTAATTACAATACAGTGCCGCTCAGGGTTCTTGAAAAACACAAAAATTCTGAGCGGCAATACAATTGCGCTCGTCACCTCGAGACATCACATGTTAATTCTCATTTGCCCAGTAATTCCACTAGCTACGGCGCCCTTCAGACTGATACACAATAATGCTTACACATTACTGCTTCACGGCAGAAACAGGCGCTGTTGTGGTACCCATATTCTAGCCGGCATCCTGTGCAAAGGAGTTTCCCACTGGTAATATAAAAAGTATAATACGGTCAGAAACCTCAATGTTGTATATAATAGTGGTATGATTGTTGAAATTTTGACTCATCGAACTCTTTTGGTAGGTTATTACCAATAACATCAATCATGCGCATCCACTTCGCGTTCACCAATTTCTATACACTTTTTTAAAGGGCCGGCAAAGGTCTTATAAATCCTCTGGTGTTCTCACTTAACATCAGATGATCCGTACGCTCGTTTGTCTTCACGTCCATACAAAAAATATTTTGTTGAACTCTATTTCGTTGACTCGTAGGAATTCATTTACTAAACATGCTAGACTAATAATAAAACTTGTTTAAATTTAGTATGATGTATATTATTTGAAATATAATATTAATTTGATTTCAATATGAATTGTAATACAAAAATAACTTCATTAAATTATATATTGTAATTTGGCAAGCAGCCAGATTCTAGCGCGTTCATATTGGCGCCGATTCCAAATTTAAATTAGTAGTTCCGAGTACTTTGCCGCCCCGCCCAGTACAGTTATGAAGAAACTACTGTACAAAGTAATACAAAGAATTTGCTACTAAGTACAGTCAAGTCGTAAAGAACTTCAGTCACTGGCGCTTTAGAAGTGATTTTACTATCTAGTTAGAAGCTTACACTTCGAACAAAGACGTAGGGTGATGTACAGTTGTGTACAAAAATGAAAAAAGAAGGTATTATATTAAGTTTCAGGAAATTAAATATAACCTTTTTTTGATTTTCAAGTTTCTGGCTAATCTCTAAAACGTTGTGGCCAATTCTGACGGGTCTTCTCACTGACTAGTAAGTTTAAGAATATTTAGCAAATGTACAAGGTAGATATCATAGAATTTTTTATTTATTAATATAATTTGAATTTCTCACAAGAAATGAAATCCCTGAAACTTTAAACAAAATCGAAAAAAGTCGCGGGGTCTGTTCGTATATAAATAATATATCATATAAATGACTTTTCTGCTTGACTGTATTAATGCAGTGGGCGGAGCGAGCTACTCCAGTCGTTTTAGTACTTCACGCTAAGACATTAATTGAGCAAAACAAAATCAAAGGGATACGTGAAAGTACATCTTTGTAGACGATATTGTTTGAAAATAACATGTTCCGGTTGTTTTACTCTTTGTTGACTCAAGTTAAACTGACTTGTCATTCTCAAAGATAAAATAATTACCTAACACTAAACATACAATTAGTAAATCTTGTTTTTTTTTTTTTATGAGAGACCGCGGCTAATGTTCTTTTGTAAGCCCAGAGCAAGCGCATGAGCGATGTCGTCCTTATTAAGTATTAAAGAAACGTATTTATGAATTCGAAAACCTAAAACTAATTGGTACGTGGCGGGTGTGGATCGAATAGGGGGCTGAGTGAAGGTTCTAACTATTGCGTCAACAAGGCTTTTTAGATCCTAAATACTTTAGTTAGATATTATATTTTACTAATACTTGTTAAAGAACACTTGTTAATGTTTCGCTATGATAAAAGTTTAAAAACATTTTCCCAACAGCTTTTAAGTAGTATTTCGTGTGATGAACAAATATTTGCAAAGATTACTTATGATCGGGCGACATTATCGCATGTGTGCGACCCATAAGAAACACTGACCTTTCCTACTGAACTATTTATTGTGACCATGCAGTGTGAACTTTACGTGTAACCGTAACGATGTCTACTTAACCAGAATTTTGACACGCTGCGTAAATAAACGATTTCTTTCACTTGAAAAAAGTGACAAATGATAGCTTCATTCACGCACTGAGGAGTTTAGTTGTAACGAGTCATTATTGAATTTGTAATTGAAGACAAAAAACGGTCAATTGTGTGTTGGTCTGTTAAATGTAGGGTTCCGTACCTACCTTAGTTTTAGAGACTAAGTTAGGAATCGAGAAAGACGCTGAACTTGTGGTATCTTTAGCCAAAAGAGCAATGATTACTTCATCAAACGTCGGCTCGCTTTGATTGCATTTCATTGTCATTATTATCAGATGCTTAGATAATTCACGTCTAAATAGACATACAGCTGTAGTACACAGTACGTAGACAGCTGTGAAAAAGTAAAAAAAAATTGTTATACAAAGTAGTTAATTAGTAAAATTTAAAAACGGCACAGGTTTGAGGTAATATGCCATAACTTTTTTTTTCTAAATATTTAAAACTTTGCTCGCTTGATTGTGTGACTTCGTGGCGGAGTGATGCGAAGAGCTGTTTCACCTGATTCCTACCGCTGAATTCCAACTTCGCACGACAAGCCACAAATTAGGATATCATCACCACCATATGGATGTGTGACTGCGGTTTTCAAGGAACTTTCTTCCATGTACCACAAAGCTGTGGAATGTTTGGTACCTTTCAAAAATCGCGTACACTTTCCTTAAAGACTGGCAACGCTCCTGTGATTCCTCTGGTGTTGCAAGAGAATGTGGGCGACGGTGATCACTTAACACTGCTGTCAGCTGTTTCCCGCGGCGTCGTCCACGTGGACTCTATAAAGCAGTTACAATAGTATGGTTTCATACAGCGTGAGAATATAATATAGCCTTTATGTTATGCCAACCCCTTGTTAATATTCATGCAAAATTTGAATTGAAAATATTTAGTAGTTCTTGCGTTTCGTTCGGTGTTTTTTATAGAACACAGAGCAAGTATTCTTCATAAAAAAATATTCGATGCAATGTTTTTACTTTGTAAGGTTTTTCTTATATACAGTATAGATATTGTTTAAAATAGTAGCATTCAGTAGTCGGTATTATAACGTATGTTAATATGAACCTAGAATCTAATAACAATCTATACTGGTATAACCACATGTTAGCTCTTACTACGAGTTCAGGTTCATTCGAGTCTTAAATGAATTCATAATTCGATCAAGAGTTGATGCTCCTGAACTCGGCCAATTGCATAGAAAATTATTTACTTTGCATTTATTTTATAAAACTTTTCTTTATTTGGAATATCTTGGTATATTTTAGTGTAAATAATAATACTTATTTAGTTAGAATGATATGTAAGTAAATAATTTGGTAAAATAAAATATGTTAATAATTTTCTAATGAAATAAACAAACTATTACGAAAAAGCTATTGTACCAGATTTTATTATAAAAGATTAGATTTAGTTAACTTCTCAATAATACTATGGTTAAATATCAAATAGATTAACAAAAATATTAAAATCCATGTCATTAAGTTGCTGTAAGACTTTCGCACTACGTCCGATCCGAATCCGATTCGTATACGAGAAAACACGATCCGAAGTAGTTGTAGAACCATTTGTACGGATGACGGAAAGAAATCGGATGACGGAGGCCGATTCTAGTGCGTAGACTAAAATAGAAATAGTTCTACGACTAATCCGAACCGTGTTTTCACGAATACGGATCGGACGTAGTGCGAAAGCGCTCTTATTGTAAAGAGCATACTTAAGATTCCATTTTACAAAACATAATATGCATATTTTTAATGCTATTACAATGATACTAAGCGGATTTTATGATTAAAATGTATTTTTCATATCATTTATATAAATAGTTATACTCATTCGAGAATCAAGTGAGTTTTCAACAAATGGTACTCATATCAAAAAATTTCGGCTTCTCTTTGTAGCTTCCGTTTGCTCGATTAATTTTCATTATGTTTATCTTAATTAGTTAATTAAGGTGAAGCACCCTTTTGCACTTAATTTCAGAATAATTACCTCGTGTTAACAATTAACATAAAGATGGGTATCTTGTTTGTTTGCGTCAAATAAGTTATAAATATTGTCTATCTAACGGTTTCACTAGATAATTAGTTTGGCGGCTGTCATAGTAACTAACTAGCACCTACTTCTTACATAATTAATACGCCTAGATAGAGCCTCTTGTTGCTAGATAACCAATGAAAACAGGCCAAGTTCATTAATTTAGTGTGCGTAACAAGCTACGTTACAGTCGCGATTTATATGTCAATTTGTGTAAATGTGCGTGCATTGCTCAAAATAGAGGTTAACTGTCAACCTCAATTTTGTTCGACTTTTTCACAGCTGCCACAGTCTTTTTAGACTTATAAATGATCTAACATCTACTTACGTCTAACTAATAGTTTAACAATAACTTTAGTGTTTGGATTAAAAAAATCTAAACTTTTATTATAAATAGAAAGGATTTGATAGTTTACGAGTTATTTTTTATGGATAAATAAAAAACTATTTAATTTATTTTATCTACTTACTTTTAAAATAACTCAAATAGATCACTGTGTGAATATGGGTTGTTATTTAAAAAAAACTATCTCTACGATATTCTTTTAATAAAACAAAAATAAGTAGTTGTAGAGACTGCCGGTAGAAATGAGTTGAAATTTCACAACAGTCTTATACAATTTAATTTTTAATTTCATTTTATTTTTAAAACTTATTTTTAAATATATATGAAACAAACAAAAATACTATTTCTACAATGCACAGTATATACACATTAAACTTTTCACTAAATCTATTAAATTTCACTTACAAGATATATACAGCACTAATGTTGCACAATACGGCAGCTGTATAGCTACAGATATACTGCTATAAGCATTTAGGTGACCCAAAATCATACGATTTTCCACTACCAAAAAGTACCCAACGTAAAAAGGCTAAAGAGGTTTTTTATTTTTTTTATAATTTGGTGATCATATTCAATATGAAATTAATTTATTCCTATTGCTATCATTTTGCACAACTTTGCAACAAAACTCCCTCAATATCCATATTTTAATATCCTTTAAGTATAATCAGCTCGAATTGTCGGGGACCAAGTGCTCTGTGAACGGCTGGATCACTTGGCGTTGCGTAGAGACGTCGCTTCATTGTGTGTCTTCTACCGCATTTATCACGGGGAGTGTTCCAAAGAGCTGTTTAACCTGATTCCTGCCGCCGAAATCCACCTTCGCACGACACGCCACAAGTTAGGATATCATCCCCACCATCTGGATGTGCGGATGGATCCTCCACAGTGCGGTTTTCAAGGAGCATTCTTCCACGTACTACAAAGCTGTGGAATGAGCTTCCTTGTGCGGTGTTTCCGGAACGATACGACATGGGTACCTTCAAAAACAGCGCGTACACCTTCCTTAAAGGCCGGCAACGCTCTTGTGATTCCTCTGGTGTTGCAAGAGAATGTGGGCGGCGGTGATCACTTAACACCAGGTGACCGTACGCTCGTTTGTCCTCCTATTCCATAAAAAAAAATTAAAACACTACGTAGAACGTATGTTTGAATAAGCTATAAAGCATCTTCTAGGACCAAAAGAAAATGTTTATGACGTCAATAAAACATAATACAGAAAATATCAACAGAGAAATTAACATAATATTCAGACGTCAAGCTATTTTAGCTCAACATAATGGGATCCAAGTCCTGCAGAATACCTTCAATGGCTATAATGATCCTTTTGATAATAAAATTATGCTAACTGCGGTTTATATATCAGTTACCATTGCAATTGAGAAGGCATTGGGATAAATGCTGAAGATAAACGTAAATAGTATAATAACTCGAAATGTAAACATAAGTTGCGAATACTTGTATGAGATAGAACAAATGCCCATGCGAGGCACCTGATAGCATTGACAATATAAATTTTAAAAGATCATGTTATTAGCGAGCACATCGCGTGACTACAAACCGTTCTAATTACGACGTTTCTTGACAATAAGGCTGGGTTGCACGAACTAACTTTAGCAATAACAAACACGTTAAAGTACCGATTAAGCAAAAAAATGTGTTGCATCAGTTGAAAATTTTTAGATGTCATCATTAATTAAACTGTAACCGTCCAATATTCGCCAGTTAAAGCTATTGTTAATATTAAACAGCGAAATAGTGATCTGTCAAAAGCTTCAAATAAATATACGATATTGACTTTATATTTCACTTTAGCTCTTAATTTGCCAAGGAATACTATGGTGCTACACATTTCGCGGTATTTTTTAAGTCAGCGTCAAAATTTGACTTAAACTTTAAGTATAACAGCTAATGTGATGCGACCTCACCTTTCTGTATCATCCATTTTCTGAAAGCTAGCTGGCTTAGAATTCCTATTGATATAGTTCGGAAGCATTTGGCATTCTAAGAGAAAATAAACTAAGATTGGAGTGCACCAAATTTAATAAATTAAAGTACTGGTTAAGCAAAAAATGAGTTGCACCATTTGACAATTATTAGATGACGTCAAAACTTTAACTGTTAAGCGTAACCGTCGAAATTTCGCTGGTTAAAGCAAAATTGTTGCTAGCTTGTTAATATTAACTAGCTAAATAGTGATCTGTTAGAAGTTTTAAGTAAATATTCGATATTGACTTTATATTTCACTTTTTATCTATGTCAAGGAATAAGTCAGTGTTAGTGTTAACTTTAAATGTTACTTTTACCTCATCAACAGCTAATATGTATCAACCCGGCCTCAATGTATCATCTATTTTCTTAAAACTGGTTCGCTTAGAAGTCTTCTTGATAAAATAAATCTGAGAGAAATGAAACTAATTGTTTAAATCAAGCTTTGAATCCTTTTCACATCGTTTCAGAATATTAGTGCATGGCTGCGCACGGGAACTGAAGAAACCGAATTAAAAGAATGGAGAAACGATGGAGGATGTAGGATCTCTCCCGGATCTCCAGCATCACTCCCGGATGCCGGTAGCAGTCTGAAAAGGCTGCCATCTTTCTAGGATGGTCTAGGCTGGTTGGAGTAAGAAGATTAACTGACACTTAAAGTAGCCCAGAGATTTAGGCTGAGATTTATAGAGCAAACTTAGACTTTACTCAGACTTTATTAAAGGTATAAAAGGCATACAATTTCTCAAAATTGATTCCTTTAGAATTCCTTCTGACGTCATTTCTAACACAACCATCGCTTTGGAAACAGATGGCGCTGTGAGCGAGAAAAAGCCGCACAGAAACTCTACCAGCATTCTTTTTTTGCGCTCTTTTTAATAATATATACGATATTGTACTAAAATTGTTATTGCTATAATGAATAATCTAGTCTCAGGTTGTCCGATCACTTAGATATTCAGCTCAGGAGTAGTATTAACGTCAGTCATTTTTTTCATGAAACATTTAAATTTATTTTTAGATAATGCCTGAACAGCCTGATGAATAGCCGGAACCCTTAAAGCTATTCTGTATCTATGGTCAAAGAAAGTAAGAAAAGATTTGAGAGTATGATGTCTGTAAGCTCTATAATATAAGAGAACTAGTTTATAATTTTGATTGTTTTCTTTTTTAGTATAGTATCTTTGTAACGCTTTAGATTTAATCTGTTATGTTATATTTTGATAAATAAATAAGTATCTTATGACCTATATATTTACCTACTTATCTTATATATTTTACGTATAAATTAGCTATGTGTAAGCTTTTAATTAGCTATTTTTTTATTGGGAACAACAAACAACTATACATCTTACTTAATAATTACAATTCTTATAATATAAATACATTTATAATCAACTACGTTATCCACAGATTACTTATTTGTGTTGGAGAAACAAATTCACTAAAATCACCTTAAGGTTTTAAAATACATACATATTCACATACATAGAATCATACAAATATTAAAACTTATCCACATTATATAACAATATTAGTTAAAGGTTACGAAATTATTTTATGCAACTTGTTAAATATCAGTTTCTTAAAGGTGCTCTGGTGGTCCCACTCTTGTTTCTAGTATGTCAATGAGATTATCTTTATTTTTGTTATAATAGTCATTATATGACAGCTGAAGTTATGTTAAGTTTAAGCTGAGATAACCCAATGCAAATGTAATGTTCGTGTTTTATCACACTCAGCTAACTTTTACGTGAGTAAAGTCTGAGCAAAATCTTAGTACGCTCTATAAATCTCAGCTCTCATCTCTATGGATCTCAGCCTAAGTGCGCAAACAGCTCACTTAAACTTACTTAATAAATAATTAGATGTTGAAGTATTACATTTCGGTTTTGGCGAAATGGCTTGTTTGTATGTAATTTTAGATAAAACATTTATATATATATATAAACATTAAACATTTATTTAATACAAGATTGGATTGTCTAAGTTTCAATTTATTACACGCCATTTATTAGCTTCACCTGTATGTATATTTGTTTGTAACCGACTTATTTGGGCCTTATTTAGACCCACTTTAAACGGCCAGATTTCGTTCAAACTTCGTAAATCTATCGAAAACCGATGACAATACATTAATTTGATAAATTTATTCCATTTTTAAATTTGCAAAATAAGATCTTTGTTAATTTATATAATTTTCATCTATTATCGGTAAAACAGGAAATTATGTTAATTTTAAATTTCAACCATTATCTTTAACCGATTTATCTAATATTAGGAAATTTTCGAATACCAAAGAGAATTTTGTGCTATTTAGCGTGTTTATTAGTTTTTTTTAAACTAAACTAAACTAAAATAATATAAAGCAAATAAAAAGAGCCCACGTAACTCATTAATAATAAACATGAATAATATAAAATATCTGGTGAAAGAATTTTCAAAATCAAACTAGTTGTTACTGTGTTTATTTATTACAAGCAAAAATACTCCCTTTATGTTCCATTATAAAGAAAGCAGTTGACTTTACCCTATTTATTTATATCCATTTATTCCAGATAAAGCGTCTTTTGGAGACATCATTTAAATAATATTCTCGTATGTACGCGACGGCATTTGAACTAAATTTACGTACACAAGTGAATCGAATCTTCTGATTTTACATAATTGCTTCTCTGATTTCATCGTTTGCTACAAAAATAGAATAAATATCAGCAGCATTATCCCTAATATCGCATTAAAATAAAATGTGTCACTAACGGCCGCTCCCAATATTCAGTCTATCTATTACTTGAGATAAAAATCGTAACAATCGTTGACTTTTCTGTCCCAATAAACCTTTCAACGGTAGCTCACCTTATCCGTACACGCTGTCTGTCAATAGGACGACGTATAGCTTACCAGCGATAGAAACTTGTATGGAAATTGCAATTCACGCGTCCCAATATAAGGCGATAAGAATGACTTATCGGGTATATTGGGAAAGCTTCAGATATTATTGAAAGCTATTTACTGACAGTAGATGGTAGTAATTTATCGCTATCTGTAGATAGTATATTAACAATTACCGATCTGTATTAAATATAAATATCCTAACTATGCTCATTTTCAAAAACTAACATTACCCTATATATATATTTTTTTTTATGGAATAGGAGGACAAACGAGCGTACGGGTCACCTGTTGTTAAGTGATCACCGCCGCCCATACTCTCTTGCAACACCAGAGGAATCACAGGAGCGTTGCCGGCCTTTAAGGAAGGTGTAAGCGCTTTTTTTGAAGGTACCCATGTCGTATCGTCCCGGAAACACCGCACAAGGAAGTTCATTCCACAGCTTTGTAGTACGTGGAAGAAAGCTCCTTGTAAACCGCACTGTGGAGGACCACCACACATCCAGATGGTGAGGATGATATCCAAACATGTGGCGTGTCGTGCGAAGGTGGAATTCGGCGGCAGGAATTAGGTAAAACAGCTCTTCGGAACACTCCCCGTGATAAATGCGGTAGAAGACACACAATGAAGCGACGTCTCTACGCAACGCCAAGTGATCCAGCCGTTCACAGAGTACTGGGTCCCCGACAATTCGCGCTGCTCTGCGTTGCACGCGGTCAAATGGATCGAGCTGATACTGGGGTGCGCCAGACCAGAGATGACAGCAATACTCCATGTGTGGCCGGACCTGCGCTTTGTACAGCGCTAGAATGTAGGCCGGCTTGAAGTATTGCCGTGCTCTATTAATGACGCCCAGTTTCTTTGAAGCCAATTTGGCTTTGCCCTCCAGATGGCCACGGAATTGGCAATCGCTCGAGTTTCGAGACCCAGTATTCCGATACTAGGCGAGGCTTTTAGGGAAGTGTTGTCGAAGAGCGGTGATGCGATTTTATAAAGTTTATGCATTTTACAGCTCCGGTCCCCACCGAATGTCAATTATAATTTATAATAAACTACCTGAACATTTAAAAGCCGAAACCAATATTGAAAAATTCATAAGCTCTTTGAAAAAGTTACTTATGGAAAAAAGTTACTATTCTATCATGAATGTTCAGAAAAAAAAATTTTGAATATCTGCACATCTGTTCTGTTCATTGCCATGCATTGTTTATGTTTATATTTCGTTTAATAACAAATTCTCATGTAACGCAATTTAAATAAATAAATAAAAGATAACCTTATTTTGTACTTTTTCTTACCCTGAAATAAACATGGCGGTCCGGTATTTCAATCCTAATCAAAGTGGCACTTTAGTTCAACACTATTTTGCCCCATACATTATCCAGTACCAACCCACTTCCGTTTACGCCCCTTTGCATTTTGCGGGAGTAACACGCTTGGAATTATCAACGACAGCTGTTGGATACAACAGTTCTATGCTCATTAAGTTTTGTAAAGGAAATTCTACTCAAAAATGAGTTTTTTTAAACTATACATTCATAAGCGATGCAAAAACTTTAACTCCCCTTTAGTTAAAGTTGAGATCATAGAAAGTCAGCAGAAATCTGAAAATAAAAAATGTGTGTACCCTATGTTTTCGAGCCAAATGGTATGGAATGACGCCGCGCTGGTGGCTTGGGCACGGGGAAGGACGCTGTTGTAGGAAGCGACTTGCGTCGACACTCTGGCTCCTTCTCATGTCTAAGTTACGTCAGTTTGTACTGGGGCAACTGCTTTGAATGCCGAAGACATCAAACGTCACAATTATGTCGGTCTCAGCGAGTCTTACAGCTTTGTGTCGTTTGGCCCGTGGATCTAGAGGCGCGAAGAATGTACAACGTACTATCTTCTCGCCTCAATAGGGCTACTGGAAACCCAAGCGCTGGCAATATTTCGGCCAACGGATCAGCCAAGTTATCCAACGTGGCTGCCATGTATGCCAAAATGCTGCCAGTATTATTGGTACGCTTCCCCGTAATAATAGTTTGAATTTAATGTAATCATAGTATTGTAAATACTGTTATAAGATTTGTTTTTTTTTAAATAAATACTACAAAGATAATTAATATTAAATTATGTTTATTTTTATACATGAAAAGGTACATAAAAAAAGATTCCATAAGATTTTCAAGTAAAATGTATTACGAAATTTTAAAGAATTTTTAAACGACGTTATTGTGGCAAAGGCAGTAAACATAAATGAATTGAAATCATAATGATACCACAGATTAGGAAAGGAGCAACGAAATTATCGAAATTTTATAAAGTCCGCTGAGTTTCTTGCAGCTGTTCTTCTCAGGTCTGAGGCATTAATTTCCGAATGAGTGATAGTTTTTAACATTCTATAAGAGATTTCATAAACCTATTTTGAATGAAACGCTACTGCGTACATAAGTAAGTATTGTTAATTTTATAGTCGTGACAAAAAGACTCACTAACCGACTACAAAAAAGGAGGAGGTGAAATCTGAATTCGTCGGTATGTTTTTTTTGTTTGTTACCTCAGAACTTTCGACTGGGTGAATCAATTTTGATAATTCTTTTTATTTGAAAGCTGGTGCTTCCCCATTTTGGTGTCCCATTGCAATTTGGTCCAGATCTGAAAATGGTGTACATGAGAAAACCATAAAAGTCTTAAATTTGCTGTAAGTATGAGCGCGACAAATTTACGTTTTCTCTATATCGCGCCAAACGATTTCGATGATTCTTCTTGTATTGGAAAGGATATATTTCAAAGTTAGTTTGGTTAGGATCTGATTATGGGATCCATGATAAAGAAACGGAACTCTTCAATTCTTAGGAGCAAATTAACGATACTCAGCCGAATCTTTTTTATGCTATCCTGATATTTGAATCACCTACCGTAACGTCATGGTCAAGTAACTGTTGTAGTCAAATATGATGATCAATGGATCTCCTTTTCGACTTACTCTTTCACCTGATTCCTGCCGCAGAATTCTATTTTCACACGACACGATTTCATCCCTACTAGATAGTACCTACCAGATGGGTGTGTAACGATCCTCCACAGTGTGGTTTCAAGGAACTTTCTTAAACATACAGTCAAGCTGTGGAATGAGCCATCCTTGTGTGGTGTTTTCAGGATGATACGACAGGGATATCTTAAAAAAACGCTTACACGTTTTACTTCATTCTAAAAGGCTGGCAAAGCTCCTGTGATGCCTCTGGTGTTGCAAGAGAATGTGGGCGGAATGAGACAGTCAGAGATGCTAAATGAAAGCAATGTCGGTCTTAATGGAGCAAGTAAGTGCATATTGAAGGTGTTATGAACCTTAAAACGACATTGAAGTTAATTGAGATTAATATAATTTATATATTCACAATAAGCATAATTATATTTACGTAGAAATCCACCCAAGCTTTCCCAAAGTCCATTTAAGCTTGTTCTGCCCTTAAATTGATACAAAAACTTAAACAATGCCAAAACTTTGGGCTTTCGTCAATATTTGATAAACGATTATGGGAATAGAAGCCGATAGGGGATTGTAACAGAGTAATGTATTCTCCGTTTGCACCAAAATGGTTTACTTGCAGTAGTAATGACTATATTTCTCTTTCTTCTCGAAAATTATTGCCATCCCAACTATTTTTACTCCAAATTAGCAGTGCAAATGTGTAGTTATATGAAATTGTAGTTAAAATGTGTAGTTACTGATTTGAAAAGTGCCGATGAATTTACAGGATACCACAATTTATTTAAGGCCGAGTATAACAATAACATATATCTAATAACGGCTACAGAGAGCTGTGGAACAGAAGATGTTAAAGATATGTTTCATTCGTACTTTATTTCGTGTGTGTTTATTTCTTTATTACGATTATGGGCAAATGGTGAATTTTACTATCAGGTGGGACATCTTCTCATACCATCACTCATACCCAAGTTTTTGTCTGCTTTTCTTGTAATGAGATATAATGTTTAAATGTGTGAATTTGGTTACGCTGGTTTTTTAGGTTTTTATAATGCGATACTATTTCTACTGTCTGGAGGTAACCCGTAGTTCCTAAAATCATATTGTTTTGTTAAATTTGATGTATGTATTAAACAATTTAGCAATGTGAAAAATAAATTGTGGCATCTATATAATATTACTCTATGCTATTTGCCAACAGCTGAACCATGATCCCTACTTTGTCATAGCTTTAAAACAATCAAATACAATGCCAACAGAAACGCTTGATTTTATGAGAATATTTCCAATGACTGATTATTATTGTTATTTGAAAGTAGTTCACTGAATTCCTTTGATATATTGAGCCAAAAATGGGAAACTTATGGTTTATTGGTATAGTTTTCAAACACAAATAGGAAATGTAGTAGAGTGCCATCGAAAAGACCAGAAGAAGAAGAGACAAATATGGTGTCTTTGTAGAGCTGCTTTAATATAACCTTACAGAGTTGTGTTGACTTCATTCAGTCATACAGTGCCTATAAATACGGTCCCCCCTCCCCTACGCATTCCTCATCATCATCATCATATCAGCCGGAAGACGTCCACTGCTGGACAAATGCCTCCCCCTAAAGATCTCCACAACGATTGGTCCTGCGCTGCCCTCATCCAACCTATTCCGGCAGTTGTGGCCAGACCTTCGAACCATCTTGTGGGGGCCAACACTGCGTCTTCCGGTACGTGGTCACCATTCGAGGTTTTTACTGCCCCAACGGCCACCTGTCTGTCGAGCTATATACTCTGCGCGTTCCTATAAAACACAATTTGAAGCTCAGAACACGAACAAAATCTATTTTATGTATATTTCTCATTATTATTGCCTGTGTGGTTTGTCATTTTATTGTATACTTTCATCTACACACATGCTTTAAATCTTTCTGACTATGCTTGCTGAAATGCTTCATTCTGACTTAGGTAAATAGAAGTAGACAGAGTGAGAATTAGCAATGCTTTAAGTTAGCAGACTATTATGAATAAGGGGTTTATAAGGAGCCAACCAATTTATTATTTTGTTAAAGTGATAACCCTCACTTCTGGGATTAATGACACAAATTAAATTTGAATACAAAATTGATGAACGATGCGGTTTCAAACCCGCGACTCTCACGTTTTATGCGAGCGCTCTTACCACTGAACCAACCGTTCATCTTTAAAAAAAAATAGATTTGAAAGAGCGACATCTCAAGTCAATTTCCTTATATGCAAATATTGGGGTTGAGCACGTTATCAACTGTAAAGTAGATCTTGTAGATGAAGCCACAACCTAAGAGTTGAACAAGACATAATATCAAGATTTATGTACTTTACGTCACTCGAATGATTGGCTCATTGGAAGAGCGCTCGCAGAAAACGCGAGTTGTTTACAAATTCACTGAGGAGTTAATTGCAAGTGTAGACTTAGAATGTACTAGCGTATAAACTAACTGACCGAAAAATGCGTGATTAATTCTAATTTGTAAATGTGTGCGTTAGATAATGGTTACGAGCTCATTCCAAAATTGGCTGACTTTTTACGACTTGTCAATCAATATCGGTAACAGGAACAATAGGTTCACTTTCCATTTCTATCTTGCTGTATCTCCGTTAGAGATATTTTTCTCTCTCCCACTCTGTATTTCTCTTACCCTAGTATGTAGTTAGTGTAAGGTTTAAGATAATCCGGGGAGCAATAGAGCACTTCTGATAAATTTTAACAAAACAAACACTTCATTGGATTGTTGGAAGGTGTTCAAATATTTGAGTCGGCAACACAAACTTATACATCTGACTTTAATGACATTTGCAAATAAATGTTGCCCGCAAAGGTTTGACGTTTCGCGATTACTGCATTTGTAAAAATAAAAGAGATGTAATTGGATGCTATCTCACATTTAAGCTTTCTATTAAGGAAACATTTTAGGCAAAGAAAATATTTGCTTTCTATAGCCTTAATATTTATATTCAAATTCATATATTTTTATTCAGAATAGGAAGTGATATTACTTATTGAAAGTCAAAAACTCCACCACCCATCCAACCACCCATCGAAAAATTACGCCTCAGACCTGAGAAGAATGGGCGCAAGACGCTCAGCGGGTTTTTTTAAAATAAAAATATGGTTACAATGTAATATCGTAAATAAGCCTTGTTAATTAATAGCCTGAGGGCGGACGCTCCATTCCAAATCTGTGGTATCATTAAGAAAGTCATTTATGTTATAGTAACCTTTACCACATAAACTTTTTTTAAAAATTCTTTTGAATTTCGCAATAATTTTGTTTTGAACATTTTCTGGGATCTCGTTGTTTATACATCGCACCACAAAAGACTTACTAACTCGACTAGGCGAGGCACACTAACACAAAGTGACATACAAATCACAAGTTTTAGTGGTAGCTTATCACGCAATAGTATTATGTTTAAGTAATAAACCTGGCCGGTTCTCATCGGTTGTCTAGCAGCATGGCTCTATCTGGACGTATAAATTATCTAATAATTATTATGTCCTGTATTAACCTCTACCGTATCTGTAAACTGTTTTAAATTTACCGAGTTATCTTTTCATTTTCGTAATTAAAAAGACGTATATACTATATAGCCAAATGATTTGAGTTTTATTTAGTGTTAATTCCGCCAATATTTGTCTTTAAACAATTCGACACGTGTTTCGCCTCTACACGAGGCATGCTCAGGACGTGTTGTCTCGCCAAAATCTTGGGGAGATTCTGGCTAATTTAGGATATTATGGATTTCCGCAAAGTAACGCCTACTTCAATAAATTTTCGTACTATATATTACAAGGGCAGACATGCTTTTAAGCCTATCTTTCTTAACTTGTGTTTATATTTTAAGTAAATAAAAATGAATGTAGCTAAGCACAAAAGTCGAGAAAGGCTAGACCAATTTGGCTATTTTTTTTATGTTTCTTGAGGTACTGTAAGATTTTAATAAAATAATAAAAAATGCGTGGAAAATAGTAAAAACAGCATTGTTCTTTTCACATGTTTTAAAATGTTTCTTTTAAACTGGTTTGCAAATATTTATCTTAATATATATAAATTACGTGACACGTTGTTTGTCCGCGATGGACTCCTAAACTATTGAACGGATTTCAATGGGGATTACTTCATGGAGTGCAGTTTGCTCCAAATTGAGAGATAGGATAGTTTTTATTTCGATTTGGGACCCATAATAATTTTTATTTTCAATATTTGTTTTGTATGGACATATTTTCTATGAGAGAATTTAGTGACGCACGGTTTGACAGTTCCGCTGTGAAACAATTTCATTATAACAACAGGGAGCATTTTTTACGAAATAATTCTAGATGTTTTGAAATACTTTGGCAAATTCCTATAAAACGGTATTTTTTTTTACTATCTACAGAACAACGTCTGTCGGATCAGCTAGTATATATATATGTCCACTATTATTCAGTATTCATACATTAGTGCTCTTTATATTTTTAAATCTATTATGAAATTTAGCCCCGACTCACTCTTGGCCGGCTACTTGAATTTTTTCACATTTACAAACAAGTCCCTCTTCACAGCTTTCACATCGAACGGTGGTTCGTATTTACTTATCACCTTTACACAGGGTGATGCAAAAAACCTTTTAATAGTATCCTGTCGGTACTTCAGAGGACAAGCGGCGCTAAAGGCGCTTAGAACGTCAATAACGACCCTTAATAACGAGGCTACGTGAGATAAGTTTTTTGTTTGTTTGTATACGCATGCTAATCTCTGAAACTGGACTTTTATGTCTCAAATACGCCAATTTCTTCAGCACATAGCCTTCTTCTCCTCTCTCAGCGGTGAGTAGTGCTTAAGTTAACATCAAAAATAATTCGAATATAAATTTTGAGAAAATAAATGCCAATATGTTATGTTTTTAAAATGATAACCCTAAGATCTTACACTTCTAGGATTAATACACAAATAAAATTACTGAAAACAAAATTTTATGAGCGATGT
Source organism: Leptidea juvernica (assembly GCA_949711755.1). Taxonomy (NCBI): domain Eukaryota; kingdom Metazoa; phylum Arthropoda; class Insecta; order Lepidoptera; family Pieridae; genus Leptidea; species Leptidea juvernica. The sequence continues at coordinate 3,547,570 of CATIXQ010000034.1, read as the reverse complement.
GGGACTCGAACCTGCGACCTCTCGCGTTCCGTGCGAGTGCTCTGCCAACTGAGCTAACCGTTCGAGTGACCGCGAGTTCCGTTGATAACCTGCTCCACAACATACAAGATTTTATGACGATACGTCACTCGAACGGTTATCTCAGTTGGCAGAGCAATCGCACGGAACGCGAGAGGTCGCGGGTTCGAGTCTCGCATAGTCCACAAAATTTTATTTCAAATTTTATTTGTGAAAATAAATGCCTTTTATGTCTTTTAAAGGGTAAAGAAATATGTGTATATGTGAACGACTAAGTAAAACACCCAGAATTTTTAGTAGTAGGAGATTTGGTTTCACATTTATCTTTACCTTAAAAAGCTTAAATACCATCCAATCCCACAACGTCGTCCGAATAGAAGTAGATGCTATAAGGGAGCAAAATTTTGCATCCAGCATGATATTATGTAACCCATTTGTTCTCCTGACCTCGTCAAATTGCAATTTAAATTCAAATACTTTTATTCAAATAGAATACGAAATCTCTTTTTGAAAGTGAAAAAGTTAATAATAAAATTTATTATTTAATAAACCTGAGTAAGATCATTCCATTCCCAATCATTAAGAAAGTTATTTATGTTATAATAACCTTTGTTAATATTCATGCGAAACTTGAATTAGATCTATTTGGTAGTTTTGTGTTTAGCCCGGACATACATACCAATACCAAACTGACATAGATACGGCGCGACTAGTATACTTTAGTTATTTCCATAGTGTTATGTCCTATGGTATATTGCTATGGGGCAACGCTGCCAATATTAATACAATATTTATGCTGCAGAAGAGGGCTATTCGCGCTATTTATAACCTAGGTCCTAGAGAATCATTGAGGGCAAAGTTCAAAGAAATTAACATGTTGACTGTTGCTTCTCAATATATTCTTGATAATGAAATGTATGTTCATAGGCACATAAGTGAATTTGCCAGAAACTGTCATAAGCATAATGTTAACACCAGGAACAGACATAAACTGATGATGCCTACTACTTGCCTAAGTCGAGTTAGTAAGTCTTTTGTGGGGCGATGTATATGCTTTTACAACGAGATCCCAGAAAATGTTCAAAACAAAAGTATTACGTTATTCAAAAGAATTGTTAAAAACGTTTGTGTGGTAAAGGTTACTATAACATAAATGACTTTCTTAATGATACCACAGATTGTGAATGGAGCGACCGCCCTCAGGCTGTTAAATAATAAGTTTAATTGTACAATGTTACTTTGTTACTTTGTAAATGTTACTTTAAATGTAAAACATATTTTTGATGAAAAAAAAAAGCCCGCTGAGTTTGTTGCGCCCATTCTTCTCAGGCCTGAGGCATTCATTTTGGAATGGGTGGTAGTTTTTTTGACTTTCAATAAGATTTCACATCCTGTTTTGAATAAAAATATTCGAATTTGAATTTGAATAACCCGACAATCGGACAAACAGACAAAACTTCATAGAGTACTTATTTGCTTCTGTGACTTCAATATTGATTATAGAACACACAGCGAGTATTGCATAAGATATATATTCAGTAAAATTTTTACTTTACTAAAATTTTAGTTCCCCTTTCGGGTGAAATTTCGTAAAATCCTTTGGGCAACTTTTCGGTTTTTTATTCAATTCACTTTTACTATACATTTTTTCAATGTATAGATTGTTAGCGATCGGTTTTTTAAGTTATTTGTCAAGTAAGAATGCTTATTTACTGTATGAACTCCTTATTAATATTTTGAAGAAATGAGTAAGTTTGTTGTTTACTTACGGCCGTTCCCAATATACTATCTACCGATAGAGATAAATTACTACATTCTACTGTCAGTAATTAGCTGTCAATAATCTGTAGCTGTCCCAATATACCCGATGTGACATTCTTATCACGTTATATTGGGACGCGTGAATTGCAATTTTCATATAAACTTCTATCGCTGGTAAGCTATACGTCGTCCCATTGACAGACAGCGTGGACGGATAAGGTGAGTTACCGTCGATAAGTTTAATGGGACAGAAAAGTCAACGATTTGTTACGATTTTTATCTCAAGTAGGCCACAACGAACGGAACGGCCGTTAGTCGATTGACTTTTAACATACATTTTTCGCAAGTAAAGATTCTTAGCGATCGGTTTTTTAAGTTATTTGTCAAGTAAGAATGCTTATTTACTGTATGAACTCCTTATTAATATATTGAAGAAATTAGTAAGTTAGCTGTTTACTTGCTTAGCTAAAATAAGTGATTGCATGAAGACTGCATAGAACTGATAACTTAAGAGACGGATACACTTATATTTTTTATGCAGGTATTAAGTTGAAACACCTTTTAAGTAAATGATAAGATCGCGTTGTAAGAAACTGTGTATTTTGCAGCTTAGCCCACTTAACGTCAGCAATTCAAAGTCAAGCAAACTATCCCTAACGCATACCATCAATTATGCGCTGAGAATCAAGTCTTTTACAACTTCATATGAACTATACAGAGAGATTTCAAAGATAATAATGATCCGCTTATATGACAAAAAATACCCATAAGGCCCAGAGGCGCGGAGAATGTATAAAGTACTATCTTCACGCCTCAATAGGGCTATTGGCAACCCAAGCACTGGCAGGTATTTCGGTCAACGGATCAGCTTAGCTACCCAACTCGAAAATGCTACCAGTCTCCTTGGTACACTTCCCCGGAATGATAGTTTTAATTTAATTTAATCATAGTACTGTAAATATAGTTATAAGATTTGTTTTGATTGAATAAATAAATATTTTAAATGTTTTTTAATCTATATTCCAAGCAGTACCGTCTAAGTAATTTTTAGACGGTAGCCGTCTACCGTCACGGTCATCATATCAGTAGCATAAACATATCACTTATTGAGCTCTTTAGAGCTCTTAAAAATGGCAAACAAACAGTTTCATCTGCTTTGCCACAAAAATCAGTAAGGCAACCTAACGGATGTCATATCCATGATTTTTCATCCATGAATTCAATAAGAGAATTGAAAAAGAAAACATTTTCCCTTTCGCTATATTAACATATTCACGGATTAAATTACCCGAAGGTGTTACAAAAATTGATGACCGTGAGTAGAATTTTATTGCTTCTACGATATGGGGGTGGGCGAGGTGTGCGGAAGTCGATTACGCTTCAATACATAATGTTGTGTAACTACGTCGGGTACGAGGCGTTTATATCGTAGGGAGGGGGGCTCGAAGTATCGATAATTTAGACTTTAAATAATACATCAAAATCGTTCAAACAACCAATTATTCTATATTCTATTTCAAACCAGTAGAATGAGTTAGATATCACAGAGATTGCATTATTTTGGAATCGATTGATGTAAATATGTAAGTTTGTAAGAAAATACACAAATTTTACACCAAAATTATAGACACACCCCGGCACAACATACTTTTGCTATAAAATTAATATTTGTAAAATATATCTTCAACAAATACACAATACCCAATGTCGATATTTTTTTTTTATAAGTTACCAGAACACTTATAAAGGCAAATAAATATTAAAAAATTTATAAGCTCATTTAGAAAGTTTCTTTTGGAGAAAAGTTGCTGTTTTATTAATGAATTTTCAGAGGAAAAAAAATTTTTTAATGTCTGCCCGTCTGCTCTTTATTCCTATTCCTTACGAGGTGCATTTTATAATTTTGTACGATCATTATTTGTTTAGTAACTAAAATGTAACTCAATTTTTAATCAAAGAAAACAAATAAAAGTACTGACATTAGGCGGTGACATATGAACATACGAAACTGAATGAATAAGCTAACTACTTATCGAGTAGCGTAACGTAACATAACCAAGTCATATTACTCTGCGCCCGTCACCAAGACTTTGCATTGCAAGAAATCTTGTATATTATTATTAACTAAAATGCATCCGCAATCATGCGGCTGAAATGTTTCCTGTCGCAGTACTGTCCATCAAGTTAGTTTACAGCTACTAAACAAATATACTAATTATTAAAACATTTGCTCAAAAAGAGGACTTTTCTATGTGTGCGTAGCGTGCGGAGTGTTATTGTTATCCGCACTAGTGCATTTTGTTTAATTGAAATGATTAATTTTTATTTTTGCTAGATTAACTAAAAAAGTCGATTTTTATATGTGTGTTTAGTGTGCGAAAAGTTATTGTTTAGCGCACTAGTGCGCAAAATAATAACTTTTAGTATAATTAAATTGAATTTCTCAACTTTTTCCTCAACAAAGTTATTCAATCTGTAATTATTATTTATCCAAGTATTAAACTGCTTTTTATTCATGATCTTTCAGTATTTATATTTTTCATGTATGCATTAAAAAAAATCATACGATTACGTACGGAAGTACGAAATTGTCATTTCAACTCGTCCCTGTTGCTTGGCTTGGGTCAATAAACCAGTACTCGTGATGAAATGATATAGGTTCCGCATTTGTATCGATATTTACTATTTCCATTTCAATATATATTGATTCTTCTTCTTCATAAATGCAATGAAATCAACAAGGACTGTATAAAACAAAATAATATCTAAACACCAATATAATTTATTAATTATACGTATTTATTAATAATTAAAATATGTGCCTATAAATAGAGAATTACAACGAACTATAATATTTAGGTTTTGCTTTCTGTTGTTGGCATTTGAAATTATGAAATTATTTTTCTTGTTAATTGTATTTAGTACATGTTACGAAATACGAGCTATCTACTACCATTATTCTATCTTTTAATGCTGTCAATCGTTGCATATAGCAAGCTTTAGACAAGTGAATATAAATAAAACTATCGACAACAGAGCCTTGTAGGAACAGCACTAATAAGCATATTAGAAATGGCGGCGTCACATTTTCTAATCTATATTCAAATTGGCAGAGCCCGCCGAAGCCATTGTGAAAATGGGTATATTTTTCCAATTTCGCCCGGAAACCTCCACCAGTGTACCTCTAACAAATCATTTGCATATAAATTTCAGCTCAATATGAATAGAAATAAGGGCGAAATGTACAATATAAGCGCTTGAGTTTTGATTGTATACCAAATAATCGTTGAGAATAATCTAGATAAATGCTTTTTTTTATAATTGACTTGTTTATTTGGAATGGTGCTCTTGTATGGGGCTCCGTCACTTCATTTAAACTACTAAATACAATCCATTTTTGGTGTAGGGTGTCTTAGTAATTTGAAGGGAACCTTCTTCAAGAAGTTGAGAAACATATCCTAGGATGTAAACAGATTCATGATTTTAGGCCGTTGCCACCTTTGATCCATCTATATTGTAGAGTAATACCCCCTTATTCATAATGGTCCGCTAACTTAAAACAGCTGCTACAGAGGGCTATTTCTCATTCTGACTTAGGTCAATAGAAGAAGACAGAATGAGAATTAGCAATGCTTTAAGTTAGCAGACTATTATGAATAAGGGGGATAGTTGATAATAGTGCAAATCCATTTGCAGCGATTCTAACGATCGGCATGCACAGCCATTTCAAATCATCCTGGAAATTATTCTGGACATAATACCGCTGGACATCTTTTTCTAAAATCCGTGAAAGTTCTCAAATTCAGGCATTTTTATTCCACTTCATTTCTTCATTTATGAATTCCACCACCGGACATTACGTGCAAAGTACCATCCTCATCACGTAGACGTCTGGCATTCCACAACCGCGCGTTTCGTTTGAAATTTCTTGCCTCGCACAGCCACTTTGTGGAATCCACTACCGGCAGCGGTCTTCCCGAACAGATACGACTTAGAGACCTTCAAGAAAGAAGCATACTCCCACCTTAAAGGCCGGCAACGCATTTCTTGACACACCTGTTGTTGCGGATGTCCATCGGAATAAGTAATCACCAATCTATCATAAACTAAAAACTTCTCCAAAACATTATGGTATAAGTGTTATTTGAATCGGTTTAGTAGGTTATGCAGTATAACCGAAGTAAAACGGCTTTCCATTTATAAGTAAAGATAGACAATAAAACAGAATGGATAAAGTAACTTGTAGAACACGGGTTGGACTCCGGAATTGCCGGCAGAAGTGAAAACTTGAACATTAACGTTGTGCATTTTTGAATATTTTTGGAATGGGAATAATTTCGACGAATTTCTTTATTTATCAGTATAAAAGTACTTGCATTGATGTGGTTAAATACAATATTGACAATTTATATTACATAAAAATTTAACACTTCAGAACTATTACAATTATTTTATTTAAAATTTTATCTCTCAGAATAATCAACTGTCATCCATAATTTCAACGACTTTCTTATGAATTTTCAATCAGGTCACGTGTCCTGACGCGAGTTTAACATTTTATACCCATCCCGTGAATTGTGCTCAACGCCGCTAAAGAAGTTTCCACTTCAAAATAAGACGTGTAGCACTCGGGGACTGCCGCGGTATGGCTGTTGCATAGCATTTTTTATCAACTTATGCAATTATAATTATTCATTTATGCAGTATTTTTTTTTGATAAAATTTATTTAAAAAAAAAAGCAAACGGGAAGTGATTAAAATTTAACTTGTAAGATTTGATTACAGACAGACAACGGGACAGGTGAAACTTAATAAAAATGCTTGTAATAATAATAAAAATTAAAAAAGCGTGATAAAAAAAAAATAAAGAAATTAAAAAAATCAAGACGCACCCCAGGCTCGAACCTGGGACCTTCTGCACAAAAAGCATACGTGATAACCGTTGTTCCACGGCAACTGTAATGACCGTGGCGAAATATCTATATAGATCTAGTAAGTAAGTGTTAGGCTATTTTCGTTACGGAATTTCTGGATTTAGTCACCACGCTCAAGGCCCGCGATAGAAGCTATGCAATAGCTTAAAAATATTTTTCGAAATGTCGGTAAGAAGCCTCTCACTGCGATCAACATTGAAATGCTTAAATGTATGAAGTTCTCTTTATAGTAACACTTCAAGTTTACTTCATCAAAATTGATCCACATATTCTTAACACATCATTATTTTATATATTGATATATAAAATCTTGATATCATCATCATTTCTTTTTATTTAGATACCTCATATCATCGAGTGCTAAGTCACGCGGTCTGCACCGGGCAGTCTCAAGTACATCTAGTTGATAAATAATAAAAAGCCTTTTATTTCCGAAATGAGGACAAATTAATCTAAAATATTTTAAATTAAAGGAAACTTAATTAAAAATAACCGATAGAAATTAATTAAATTTATTTAATGTTCCTCAGTATGGTGTGCCATTTGGCACAGGCCTCCCCCAACTGTCTCCATTGAGCTCTATCATACGCAGCCCTTTTCCAATTACTGATTATTATTTACTACTATTTATTTCCCACTTTACCAGTGGGAGGCTCCTTTGCACAGGATGCCGGCTAGATTATGGGTACCACAACGGCGCCTATTTCTGCCGTGAAGCAGTAATGTGTGAGCATTACTGTGTTTCGGTCTGAAGGGCGCCGTAGCTAGTGAAATTACTGGGCAAATGAGGCTAAACATCTTATGTCTCAAGGTGACGAGCGCAGTTGTAGTGCCGCTCAGAATCTTTGGGGGTTTCAAGAATCCTGAGCGGCACTGCATTGTAATGGTCAGGGCGTATCAATTACCATAAGCTGAACGTCCTGCTCGTCTTGTCCCTTATATTCATTAAAAAAAAATGGCCCTAAAGTCAGGCGTATCATATCATTCTCCAATCTCACCTTTGGTCTTGCCTGCCTTCTAGTAAACTTTTTATCACAATGAAAGACGAGACAAGCAGGACATTCACACATCTGGTGGCAATTGATACGCCCTGCCCATTACAATGCAGTGCCGCTCAGGATTCTTGAAAAACACAAAAATTCTGTGCGGCACTACAATTGCGCTAGTCACTTTGAGACATAAGATGTTAAGTCTCATTTGCCCAGTAATTTCACTAGTCACGGCGCCCGGCAGACCGAAACACAGTACAGTGCTTACACATTACTGCTTCACGGCAGAAATAGGCGCCGTTGTTGTACCCATAATCTAGCCGGGAAACGGAACCTCACACTGGTTAACTACAAAGCATGTGTCCAGTCAGTTCAGTTTTATTCCTTATCTCTGTATTTTTGATCCGGAGTTTTAGTCCAAATATACTTCTCTCCAATGCAAGATTGGATAGTTGTCTAGTACATCTAGTAATAATATAAAATACTCAGTATATCCTCAACCCACAGATAAAACATGGAACGTCAAGCACATCGATACAAATGCCCATGATGTAAGTATAATGCTAATAACGTTGTAAAGATTGTACGCATTATTTGTTGTCTATGTAAATAGACTGCGAATGTCGTGGCTCTTTATTTCTTATATGGCAACATTTGTTACAAATCCAAGATGGCGCCGGCCGGACAGAGATGCCTTGTTTGGTTAACTCGTTATGATCTTGGGTTAATATTTACTGGAAATGACAATCAGTTTCGAAAAATTATAATACAAATGAAATGTCAATAAATTTATGAGTCAGGGATTAAAATTGGCGATAGTTTTTGAAGTTATATTTCTCTTGGAGCGTTAGTGAAATATTTTCAGAGTGAATTGTTACGATGCGCGCGCACACCGACACTCAAATTCGATACCCTGACGTTATTTGGTCAACTAGACCATTTGTATCAACTTTCAGCTACCATAACTTAAATAAAAGTTATTTAACTAAAATGGTTGAATAAAATACCTTCTTGACTATAATATTGTTTTTCTACAAACGTAAAATAGCAGGAGGACAAAATTTTTCAAGGATGTTTGTTTTCTTACGTCAAAGAAATATAACTTGCGTACATAAGTACACACACACTTTTTTTATTATAAAATCAATTGACAGCACCGGCAAATATTATATGACTGCTGCATTATTTGTGCTTATCAATGCCCATGACAAATTAACCGAAGGCGTAATATGTTACGATCTTACTCTAATTACCCTGCGCTTGTCGCTGTGAGATTCAATAAGAGAATGAGAAATTCATGGCCAGTAATTACGCCACTGGCAATCAAAGTTAATAATCAAATACCTACAGTAGCCCCGCGAGTTGAATGCAGCCGGGGCCTGGGGCAAATTGCGGGAGTATATCCCCCCGCTTACCGCACACCTCGCCTCACGAGCCTACAGTGTAGTGCTGCGCCGTAGTCGTCGCTCATTTTTAATTTCATAATGACTGATCCGAGTCCATCAGGTTCCGTTTTTATTCATCACCAAGCACGAGAAAGGGCGTAAAATGTGTGTTGAAGATGGCGGAACAGAAATTTGAGATTTAATTTGATAATTTTTTCATCATTTGAACATAGAAGTATTGTATAAATTAAGTATCATCCCTACTCTGTGTTTCAAACTATCGACACACTCATGATTAAGGTCATCATTTATAATTAGGTTACAGCACTATCGCAGTCCCGAACTCTGCATTCAACTCGCGCGATATTTGTAGCGCAACAACCAGGGAATATATTTTATAGGATGTTTCGCTTTATTTTCATCAATCTCCTCTTAACAATGAATTCAAACAGCGTATATACATATAAACTAAATAAAAAAATACATAGATTTACGGTTATCTTGTTTATATTATGCTATCATATACTGTAGGTATCGTTTATTACTACGGCACCTTTTACAATTTTCAGAAAATATATTGCCCAAATAATCCAATAATTCTCACTCTATATTTCGCATAAAAGCGTTTGGAACTGTGATAGGTAGTAGAAAAATTTAAGTAATTAATTTATAGTAATTGATTTAAAATTTAATAGCAACTGAATAAATAGATTTAATACTTAATATTGAAATTTGGTACCAAAATTAACGTAGTTAACGTTTTAATATACATTATATTATATGTCCTTTTCACACACAATTCGACGTTAATTTATGTTCGACGTCATCGTCGAACTTACTAAATTAGACTGCAACATATTCATACAGACTTTGAAAAAAATTTAATAAATATTATTAATGTAAATTGTGCTGTCATACGTAATGCCATAAGTCAGAAGACACTATGGTCCGACGTAAAAGCTATGATTTATATTATTATTCCACAGTTCCTCGGGACATAAAATCAAATTACCGTATCCAGTATCTATATATCGTTGTTTTCGATGCACGAAATAAGACATTCACTTTGAATTCATATTTATTTTTATTTATTTATGATTATTTGCATGCACCGCGCTGGATGTGACAACGTAGGCGCTATTGTTTCCCGAAATAATAACAAGATGGCGATTTACGTTTTTTTTTTTTCACGACGACATTCGTTCTTAGACCGTATATTATGTTGGCATTTGAATAGGATTAAATAATAAGTTTCAATGTGACTGGCAAGAAGATATTTATGATGTCCGAAAGTAAAAATTGTTCTCACGCATTGCGTCCAAGAGAAAACCAGCAGATAGCTAGATATAAAATAATGACGATTTTGGTGCTGAGCGGCAGTAAGTAATAATACTTACTAATAAAAGGACTGTATTGATTTTGAATACCGAAAATTCACTCTAGTTATAACAATAGATAGAGTGGTTACAGAAATTGGACTATACCTCTACTGAAAACCTTCTACACTAATAGTAACTGATAGTAGAGTACGCCCACACACACACAAACACGCACGCACACACGCACACACACACACACACACACACACACACACACACAAACACACACACATTATCACATACATCTATTGTTGCTCTTCTAGCTACTTTATATCTGGCGGTGAGGTCCTGGTGATCTGTAATACAGGGCCAATCTACTTCAGACACCAGCTCCTCACAAAATACTATCTGTTAAAAAATGTAACACTACTGTACTTTTTTAGCTTTAAGATTTTTGTGACGAGAAAATAAATAGATGTTTATTACTATATTATTATCATTTTTCTCTTAATTAATAGTGTGTGTAAATATGTATGCACGCAAGAAGTTATACTTCTTTGACCTAACAAAGCAAAAATCATTAAAATGATTTATTCCTCGTGCTATTTGGAAAACTAAAAGGAACAGATGAAAAGAACAATATTGTTAAAATCTTGCAAAGATGGCTTTGACAATTAATTATTAATTATTAAATACGTCCTAATAATGGACGAAGTAACCGAAAAAAAATAACGAATGAAGCAAACGTCAGAAAATTTTAGGAACCAACTACAACCTGTTACATTTGTGTTACAGTGATGCGCACGCATTTTAAAATTTCACTCTCATCGTCTTTTCATAACGCGCCTACAGAAGTAATACTTCAAAAAATTTATATTAAAGTGTATGATATAATACGTCGTACTTTTAATTTTTTCAAATAACATGTTGTATCTAAAAAATCATAAATTGACTTTGGATTATTTAGTATAAGTAAACGTTTGTTTTTGTGAAAACTATGTCGGGTGTTTGTCTCAATTTTTTTTTGTGGATAATAATTATTAATTATTAAATACTTTAACTTTTAAATACGACTCTACGCCGTAGTCACCCGCCGTCGTTCTATGAGCAACGTAACCAGCATGTAACGCCGTAAGTTTTGGTTTAGAACGCCGTAGTCTAGTGAAATTATTTAGCTCAAATTCAATTATTTTTATTCAAAATGGGATGTGACATCACTTATTGAAAGTCAAAAGAAATCTACCACCCATTCCAAAATGAATGCCTCAGGCCTGAGAAGAATGGGCGCAACAAACTCAGCGGGCTTTTTTTTTCATCAAAAAATATGTTTACAAAGTAATAATGTACTATATAACTTATTATTTAATAGCCTGAGGGCGGTCGCTCCATTCCCAATCTGTGGCATCATTAAGAAAGTCATTTATGTTATAGTAACCTTTACCACACAAACGTTTTTTAAACAATTCTTTTGAATAACGTAATACTTTTGTTTTGAACATTTTCTGGGATTTTGTTGTAAAAGCATATACATCGCCCCACAAAAGACTTACTAACTCGACTTAGCTAATGAGACTTATCATCTTATGTCTCAAAATGATTGGCGTGATTGTCATTTGTTTTTCAAGAATACTGAGCGGATTCAACTGAACCTATACGTCTAGAAAGAGCCCCTTGCTGTTAGGCAACGCATGACAACAGGTCCAGTTTACTACTTGAGTGTGCATGAGAACTTTGTTTAAGTGTGCGTGCGTTTCTGAAAATAGAGGTTAACAGTTAACCGCTATTTTTTCAACGTGTTCAAAAAATGATTTAAGTTTTCTTTAGTGTTAATTCCGCCAAAATTTGTTTTTAAAACAATTCGACACGTGTTTCGCCTCTACACGAGGCATCCTCAGGACGTGTTGTCTCGCCAAAATCTGGCACGAGAATCAAAGAAAACTGAAATCATTTGTTTAATTATGGATTTCCGCAAAGTAACGCCTAATTCAATAAAAAAAACATGTTCACATCTGTTAAAGTCTATCTAGACGTATAAATTATCTAAATTCTTGCGTGTCTCGTCAATTTTCCACATAAATAAATGAAATGTCTAGTTGGCCGTATCAGTGAATACCTTTACAATTTCCAAGTCGCCATTTTGTTATAATTAATGCATGTATGTTTCAAATGCTCAATTAAAACGTTAATAAAAGTTAGACCCCAACCGTTTTGATACAAATTAGCATCACTATCATTGCGATGGTAAAAGGTGTGGTTTTTTTGTTATAATAAACGAGATTAATTTATAGGCACCATTAATTATTCTCTAAATAACTTCTGCGAAGTGTGTCGCGCTTAGTAAGTGTTTTTGAATTTATTATAATTTCTTATATCTATTTATCTATACTAAATTTTGAGCTCAGATCAGATCTCATGGTTGCTCAGAGGGCAATGGATAGGGCTATGCTCGGAGATAAGATTGAATCAGGAATGAGGAGATCCGTCGGAGAAACAAAGTAACCGATATAGTCCAAACGATTGAGAAACTGAAATGGCAGTGGGCAGGGCACATAGTTCGACGGACAGATGGCCGTTGGGGCAGTAAAGTCCTCGAATGGCGACCACGTACCGGAAGACGCAGTTTTCGTAGGCCCCCCACAAGATGGACCGACGATCTGGTCAAGATCGCTGGAATTTGTTGTATAAGGGCAGCGCAGGACCGATCGTCGTGGAAATCTTTTGGGGAGGCCTTTGTCCAGCAGTGGACGTCTTCCGGCTGATGATGATGATGACTAAAGTTCATTTTTTGAAGTTACAACAACAAATGAACGCTGAATGCTTCTTAAATTGTTAAAAAAAAATAACTCGATCGGCGAGTGCAGCAAAGAGAACGTCAATACTACGTAATATGAGGCGGAACTGCCTAAGTAAAAATTGAAATTAAGTTTAGTACGAAACGTGCAGTGAAATTTGATATAAGTTTGAAATTGTAGTAAATACAATATCGCTATTGGGGACGAAGTATAATCCGGTTAAGTTTGAAAGCGAACAGTTGCTTACAACGTAGTGGATTTCTGCTGTTACCGTTTTTTACAAGATTATAGCCGTCATCTGTCAATTAATCAGTCAATCAAAATTATTGTCAGTACATTTATGACAATTTAATATACGTTCACAAAAATTCGTCACCTTTTTGCTCTTAATAGTGATTTTCATTATTATAACACTAGAAATAAGGGATTGCTTGTAACTTATTCTAGTAGGCTACATAAGATACATAATAGCTTTAAGGGTAAATGTATACACTTCTATAATAAAATTCCAGCCACTGTTCAGGCATTATCTATAAATAAATTTAAATGTTTTATAAAAAAAATGGCTCTGTCGTAAATCCTATTACTCCACTGCTGAATATCTAAATGATCGGACAGCCTGGGACTAAATTGTAATTATTTTATAGCGATAGAAATGACTGTACATTATTGTATATTTTTATTGAAGAGCGCAAAAAAAGAATGCTGGGAGAGTTTCTTGCGACTCTTCTTCTCTCTCAGAGCACCATTTGTTTGCGAAGCGGTAGTAGTATCTAGTAGTTATTAGAAATGACATCAATAAGAATTCTAAAGGAATCAATTTGGAGAAAATTATTGCCTTTTATGCCTTTTAAATGACTGCACGTTTCATACAACCGAGTGAATCGCTTTTTTCTTAGAGAGTTTCGCTAGCCTGGAGTGCAGTAATAATAGGTTTGTTATGTTACAATTATGACAAAAATCGTTGCGCTCCAACTAGATACCGAACTACCTAAGAACAATAGCTTTTTTATTACGGCAACTATTAGATGCTTGTGTGCGTGGCATCTTGACACTCAATGGCATCTTTAAAATTTTGTAACATACGCTTCGTGTTATTTTACATTGAAATTAATAAAATATCAAATTCTTACTGATGATATGTGATCCCAGCGTTAGCATCTTATTTCTTGTAGTATTATTTTTTCAAAGTTTTATTTTACCCGGCATTTTAGTTTCAATTATTAGCAAAGCTTAACAGAACATGTGGCACGTCAAGGTCACACATTGTTCGGGACTGGCTCGAGTACGCCCACTTGGACGTATTATTAGTTGCCACACTTTGCGACTACTGCTGTATCTAGTTGGAGCGCAGCGGAGACCATTCCTTAATCTAATCTAATCTAATCTGCATTCTATTATTATCGGACAACATCTATTTTTCATCCCCCTAAATGTTAAGGGTGGTCCACACCATTTTTTTTTACATTATTTTTTAAATTTTTATGATTATGAGTCAGCATAAAAAAATACATACAACTTCAAATTTTACTTACACTTTACTTACACTTATCTACGATCAACAGTTACTTTTGTATCGTAATTTTTATATCGGCAATACAAGGTTAGCTGGGTCAGCTAGTTTCGATATATTAATAACTAGCTGACCCGGCAAACGTTGTATTGCCATATAAAGTATAATTCACGCGATATATTTATAAATAATAGCATATGTGTTATTCTGGTGTGTAAGCTATATTATTGTAAAGTTTCATCAAAATCCATTCAGTAGTTTTTGCGTTAAAGAAGTACAAACATACATCCAGGCATACAAACATTGACATTTATAATATTATTAATAGGATTGACAGTTTCAATACTTAACAATAAGCAACTGTAGTAATTAAGGCGTAAAATTACAAATTACAAAATTTCGTGTTCATAATAGATTTAACATCTGTTTATGCGGCCATATTGTAGCGATAAGGCTATGCTTGCATTGACCCGATATTTCTTAACAAGAAGATCGTCATAATATTATTTGTATATAAATGTTTTTGAATACAACTTACTTGCTAATTAACTAATTTACAAATATTCAGAAATTAATATAATATTTTCGTTATTCGGATGAAAGAATCCATGCTACCCGACAAGCGAGGTCATTTACAAAGGAACTCTAAATCCTTAATTATCACACGCACATTTCATTCTTTATCTCGCAGGTAATCGAATCCCATGTCGGCCATAAAATAGTGGCTACTGTTTTAATTGAGACATAAAAGAGATTTTATCTCATACACACATAAAGTATCGGAAGCCTTTCATCGTCCTCTCGTCGATTTTCGGTGATTTGTGTTTAATTTTTTTATCTATGGTAATTTTGGGTTCGGCTGTTTAGCATTGATCCTTTGCCTGACAACTTTACTAAATAATTGAACTAAAAAGTGTAGATATTTTTTTTTTAGCTTAAATAAATTATTAGCTATACAACTAATAATAATACTTGTATAATACCACGGAGCTAGAGGTCCCGGGTTCGAATCCCGGTAGGTGCAAACATTTCCATGATTTAATAAATATATCGTTATCTTGTCCCGATAGTACAGGCTATGCCTAGTTTGAGCCAAGATAATTTATGTAAAATTGTGCATTATTGTTATTATTTAGTATATTATTATATATAGGTATAAAGTTGAATGAACCACATCAATGTAGATGTGGCGTTCAGGTAGATGCTCTTGGGCGTCACGGGCTATCCTGTCTAAAATCGGCAGGCCGTATCAGTCGTCACGCCAGCATTAATGAAGTCATCCGCAGGGCATTTGCCGCTCTTAATATACCAGCTGTTTTAGAGCCAAATGGTATTATCGGCCGCGATGGCAAGCGTCCTGATGGAATGACGCTGGTGGCTTGGACACGGGGAAGGGCGCTGGTGTGGGATGCGACTTGCGACGACACTCTGGCTCCTTCTCTTGTCCAAGTTACGTCAGTTGGTGCTGGGGCTGCTGCTTCGACTGCCAAAGACGGCAAGCGTCGCAAATATGTTGGTCTCAGTGAATTATACATCTTTATGCCCTTTGGTGTCGAGACACTTGGCCCGTGGGGCCCAGAGGCGCGGAGAATGTTCAAAATACTATCTTCCCAAACGCTGAAACTCAAACGCTGGCAGCTATCTCGGTCAACGGATCAGCCTAGCTATCCAATGCGGAAATGCTGCCACTATTCTTGGTACCCTTCCACGTAATGATAGTTTTAATTTTATGTAGTCATAGTATTGTAAATATAGTTATAGGATTTGTTTTGTTGTAATAAAAGTTTAAAGGCTATGCCTAGTTTGGGGCAAGATAATTTGTATATTATTAAAAACAAACGATCGCCCGCGACTTTGTCTATGTATATTACAGTTTGGTGATCGATTTTGATTATAATTTCATGATTTTACATTTTCCACGCGTATCTACCTGTTTCTTCTAGAATATAAAGGATAGTGCTGTTAAAATCGATGGAATAAACCTAACTTAATTCTTAGTCATTGAGTAAAAAGCGTTTTGAAGGTTAGTCAAGTAATAATCCGCAGTAGGATTTCCATGAATACGTTTTACTATCGTCATTTAGTATTTTATTTCTTTTTTTCTTTTGTATTTAGGATTAAGCGTATATTTTTTTCATTAACTTGTTACTGAGTCAAAACGTTTGAGTTTGAGTGCATTACTTTACATACATTGTAGAAATGATTTAAGATTTCTTTAGTGTTAATTCCGCCAATATTTGTTTTTAAACAATTCGACACGTGTTTCGCCTCTACACGAGGCAGCCTCAGGACCTGCAGTCTCGTGCCAGATTTTGGCGTGACAACACGTCCTGAGGATGCCTCGTGTAGAGGCGAAACACGTGTCGAATTCTTTAAAAACAAATATTGGCGGAATTAACACTAAAGAAAACTTAAATCATTTGTATAATTATGGATTTCCGCAAAGTAACGCCTAATTCAATAAATTTTCTTACATACATTGTTTAATTGTATGGAAAGTAATGTTATAATAATAAGTAGCAATGAGTTTCTTGACTTTCTTGACAGTTCTTCTCACTAAAACTCAACCTTCTGCGTAGTGGCGGCAAATTTAAAAAGAAAAGAAAACTTGATATTCATTAGTGTAATTTCCTTGACCTACATGAATAAAGTGGTTTTGATTTGATTTAATTCCGGCGATCTTGACCAGATCATCGGTCACACTAACACTGCGTCTCTCAATACGTGGTCGCCATTAGAGGACTTTACTGCCCCAACGGCAATCTGTCCGTCGAGTTATGTGCCCTGCCCACTGCCACTTCAATTTCGCATTCCTCTGTGGTTAGTCAAGGTTTAAATTTCACTAGGAATAGAACTTATAATTAGAACCACTAAAAAGCTATATAAAATATACGAATGATCTGGAATGATATTGCTTTTTCAAAGTCTGTAAATATAGCATCATCATTACGTTATTAGTAATAATTTTTGTTTTTTTACGACTGCGCATGTTACCAGTGTGGGCAATAGGTATAGGTCAGTCACCAAGTTTAGAACCCCAAAAAACTTTATAACAACCTTCAGACTTCGCATGACAACTAAAAGTATATAAATAAGACTTAATCACAAAGCTGTAAGGCTTAAAATCGCAGAAAAGCACACTTGAACTGTTTATTAGTATAAACCAAATTATATACAACCAGGCGACGTAATAATAACAAGTATTTCGCGGTTCAGGCTATGTTGGACAGGAATAGCGGGAGATAACATGGCGCGAAGGAAGCATATATATTCTAATGGGCTATTAACATATAATACTGATTGGATTCAATGCGAGTTGACATATTGCAGATGTTGTCAACCCTTGGTTCACCCCTATAATTTAGTGTAAGTCCTCATTATTTTCCTTCATATTTGGTACTGGTATTTACCAGTGGAATGGATTACCCTTTGCACAGGAAGTCGGCTAGATTATGGGTACCCCAACGGCGCCTATTTCTGTTGCAGTAATGTGTAAGCATTACTGTGTTTCGATCTGAAGGACGCCGTAGCTTGTGAAATTACTGGGCAAATGAGACTTAACATCTTATGTCTTAAGGTGACGAGCTCAATCGTAGTGCCGCTCAGAATATTTGGGTATTACAAGAATCCTGAACGGCACTGCATTCTAATAAATTCTGACGACCTGTATAGCCGAATGGTTAGCGATCCTACCTACTATGCTAGAGGTCCCGGGTTCGATTCTCGGTAGGTGCAAGCATTTATATGATGAATATGGATGTTTGTTTCCGAGTCATAGATGTTTAAAGGTATTTATGTATGTTTATATGAATTTATGTATGTTTAAGTAGGTATATTGTATTAAATATATCATTGTCTTGTAACCCATAACACAGGCTATATATGCTTAACTTGGGGCAAGATAATTTGTGTAAAAAAGTGTGTCAATATTATTATATTATATTACTGCATTCTAATGGGTAGGGCATATCAATTACCATCAGCTGAACGTCCTGCTCGTCTCATCCCTTATTTTCATTAAAAAAAGGGAATTAACGACATAAGAGCTGTTGGTGAAATAGATACATACATTCTTGACAACATATTTTACGTTACGTCATGTTTTTTATTCACATTATATTATTATTCACAGTTATCGATAAGTTTTTATTAAAATTTTTATACTCCATTCTGGTGAACAAGGGAAGCAGAAATAAAAAAAAATAATACGCAAGGACAGTCAATACACCACAACGCTGACTTGAGTTTTGACATTGATTTGCGCTTGACTCAAAGATATTGTTTCAACTAAGATAAAGTTCGTACTCTGGTCTAGCTTTCGATATTATTTCATGCGAAATGGCTTATATCATCGGCAATAAATAATATTAAATAAATATTCGCCAAATGTTTGATTGAACGAGATTGACGTCAAACTATAATTGGTCATTATTAGGGTCCAACAAATGACTCTTATGAACATTAAAATTGTAAAAAACTCAGCCAGGCCTGGAATCGGATTTAAAATTTATCGGTTATAATCGGTTTATCTCTAATATTTCATTGTGAGTTTAAATATAGTTATAGAAATATATTAATAAAAATATATAAATAAAATATATAAATATATAGTTATAGAAAATGTTTTATATCCCTCACTAAATTGCAAATATCACATAATTCGATTCGAGAAGATCGTACCTACCTACTTTTAGGTAAATATTATTAAAATAGAAACTGTGCTCTGATAAATGACTCGGATTAAGAAAACCGCTCTGAACCATTGAATATAAATTCAAGAAAACCTTTATAATGGATCTACTCTACAGTTGATAACCTGCTCATCCCCAATATTTGCATATTAGGAAATTGACTTGAGATGTCGCTCTTGTAAATCTAGACAATTTGTTATGTTTTTAAAGTGATAACCCTCACTTCTAGTATTAATACACAAATAATATTTTAAAAACAAAATTTTATGAACGACCAACGAAACCAAAGGTTGGTAACATCTACATAAAAACGATGGCGCGCGATACAGTAGCAAATAGCACAATTTTTGCAATTCAGGTTACCTCACACTAACTAGAAATTAACCTTACTTGAAATTTAAACCCTAGCTTTAACCTAAACCGTCACTCAAAAGTGCACCTTATTTTTTGAACCTCACAGCATAAAACTGCAAACTTTAGCTCTGCATTTAAGGCAGTAAGAACAAACCCTTATTATACAATCTTGTAATCTACCACTCAATTACCAAAGAACCTAACCAATCTTATGCTTTTGCTATTATATCACTTAGCAATTGGTAATAAAGACTTTAATAGAATGAAATATAGTTGATAGAATAAATTGTATTTTTTGTATACAATTATCGCCAATGTGGTGTATGAAATAAATGCTATTTTCATGTATCACAAGTGTGAATGGACGAATGAGTGCATGAAGAATAACCAAAGTGCACCTCGAAAAGTTAAATTGAGTAACAAAACTATGGAGGCGGCTTTCTTAAGAATATTTTAATGTCACTAAATATTATGTTAAAGAACTGTATTATTTTCTTATTAATATTACCAATTGGCACATTATCCTTATAGTCCAACTGACTGTCTTAAACTCCAAACTGACCTAAATTATTTGACCAATTACTACAAGACTAATAAAATAAATTTAATGTAATCAAATGCAAGTTTATTACTTTCGATCTCTTACGATCATTCAGCAACATTCCAAGTCCCGCTGAGTCACACTAATTATTATGAAAATTCGGTAATCTGTCGCACTCTATGCAACTATAATAAACAATTCAACAGTACTGAACTTTTTAATAACAGTAAAGGCTGCTTTAAAAGGAGTGTTAGTAAAAATCTAAAGGAAGGTTAAATTTAGAGTAATTCACAAACACACAATTACACACACACACACACACACACACACACGCGCAACTCACCAAACCACACACGCACAAATATCATGTCTTATTATAAATATTGTAAATCCGTTATTAGATGTTCAAAATAGTATTATTATAACCTAATTTAAGTTCTGTTTCTGGTCTTCTGGTGGATTTCGTGATGAAATAAATAAATAGTACTGCGAATTTATACAAAAACAAGTGGGTGAAATAACTGCTTAGACATTATGATCAAGTGCAACTGCGACGCGTATAAAACATGCATTAAGAGTTACTAGATACGGCATGGCACTTAAAAGGTAAGTATAGTTTGATATATTATATAATTTTATTTTATACTTTTATTTTTCTTCCTTTAATGTCATACTTGTATGCATTATTAACGACCTGTATAGCGATCCTACCTACTAAGCTGGAGGTCCCGGATTCGAATCCCGGTATGTGCAAGCATTTATATGATGGATATGGATGTTGGTGTCCGAGTCATGGATGTTTATATGTATTTTTGTATGTTTAAGTAAGTTTATTGTATTAATATTATTATTATATGTCATGCATAGGATTTATATTACTCACAGTATGAATAATAATAATATATCTATTTATTTTCTCCTCCCAAAAGATCTTAAAACTAAAACAGTACATTAGTGTTTTATATGTAAAAGCGTAAACAAAATGTGTATTGTAAATATTTTACATATTCTTGGTTTATTCTCAGATATAACTTTATGTCAATTTTTTTTTATGTAAGGCCTATATTGTTGAAGGTTTTTATGTAGTCATTAAGTTATCAAAGATTGTAAAAAAAAACACTTGTTTCACAATAGTATAAATTTTTGAAAACTATTCTAAAAATCTGTTTTTCCAACGGGGATTTATTATTTCAAGTGTCTGATGATAATAAAGTTTATTTAATTTTTTTATTAATATTTTTTACAGTAACAGTACACCGTCTTTTAGCGGCAGTGCCTCCATATCGTGTGGCGTAACGGCCGCGCGGTAACCTATTTTCGGCGTTGAATTATTTTGAATCATTAGTTATAAATAATATAATTCCAACATATGAAATTTCTTATTGAAAATATCCTCCTATTTAAGGATATTTTTCAAAATTCCTTTATATTATCAATATTTTTGAGTTATCAACAAAAAACTTATTAATATCTATTTTTCATCTTAATTTGTTATTAACAATTGTAATTTTTATGTGCTAATACATCCTTTCGATACATATTTCTAGACTTCATTACGTATTGAATTATCTATCACTTATATTTTAGGAGCTTTATCAAGATCTAACACATTTTTGAATTTTTTGACTAGCCGAAGCCATACCTCGAGGTTCCATATACATATAAATATGCAATCCCGCTATGATACTTAAGATCTACCCGCTTAAGAGCCACTAATCGTTCAGTTTCCGTTACATTTAAGTAATTATCACTTAAATACTTTTACTTTTTAAACATTTTATTTTGTGTGTGGTTAGGGTTGGCTTACATGACAGTATCGAACATTGTATGATTATTTTTCAAAATTGCATTAATCTTATTAATAATTTTCATGCAATGCAATTAGACTTTATACCTTTATTAGAAAATGTATGATTTTTTATATTTATATTTTTTAAGAGTTTTAAAGCGATTTCAATTTACTTACATTTGTAAGTGATGAATGGTGAAAATAATATACAGATACTTATTATAATAAAATGGTCTTACTTAGATACTATTTATTGCTAGTTAACATGACATTTGTAGTCCTCAAAGATGTAAGCATGGAGAATATTTCATATAAGAAATGCAAAATAATTCGGAAACAAGTTGAAATCCATCTCAACTAATATTATAAAAAGAATATAAAATAGTTTTTATTATTAGTTATTCTTAGGTGTGTGACGGTTTCTTCTCAATGTTTTCTTTTACTGTAAGAACATCGAATAAATGAATAAATGAATTTAAAAATTATTGGTATGTGGGAGATGAGATGTGACGGAGATCAAAACAGGTCCTACCGTACGGGGGCAACATCTCTAGTTCCTGTGATAGCGACACTTTTGGCAAATCAGTATTGTGTGTTAAGTTACCAAAGACAATGTCATTTAGAAAGAAGGTAGTAGTCTATAACGTGCCGCATATGAGTCACAACCTTAAAAACCCGAGAGTTGAGCAATATATACCAAGATTTGAGATTGATACGTCTCTCGAACGGTTGGCTCAATTGGTAACAGCACTCAGACGGAACCCGAGCGGCTCAGGTTCGAGTCTTATATCATTCGTTATTTTGGTACAAATTTAATTTGTATAGTCTATAAAGTTTAAGTGACGCAACTTAAGATTCAAATGTCTACTTACATAAAAAAATCTTGTGTTTATTACAACAATCATATCGTGGTCTTTATCACTACTTCTTATTATACATTCTATATAAACATTCTTATTCTTTTTCATATAACACATTCTAACTTAGATTATAAACTAAAATGTGAAATAAAATAATGCACAGAACACACACATACACAGCACATCACAGGAACAGTTTGACCATCTATTCTAAACTTTAACTGTGTAATCCACTTTTGGTCACATTATTTACTATGTTTTTATATTCAATTCAAATGTATCGCTGTAAAATTACCAAATGAAAAAAAATATATATAATTTATTGAACAAAATTTCACGATAGTAATAGTAACAAACAAACTCACATTCGCATATAACATTACTCCAGGATACTAAACCAACAATTCTATTAATTTTAGATGATTGACAAGGCACCATGTAAGCCTGCCTTTACGAAACTATTAAAAACCGTCAACAGCATTAGTGAGAGTTAAAATAGTCTTCCGTTTGACAAAAAACTAAAGAGGCGCCATCTAACTTCATCACACCACTAAGTGCTACTGAAATAAATAGCTTCCTCTTCTGTTATACCTATTGAATTAGAATATATTACTGTATAGACGACCTGACAGCTGGATAAGGCACGATCAATTATTGTGATTTATCAAAATGTGCGTTATTTAGTGGTTTTGTATTAAAAATACTAAGGATAATGCCAAGCGTGGCTAACTGTTTACGACTTGTCAATAAAAAACAATAGATTCGCTTGCCTTTTGTATCTTGCTGTATCATTTGTGATGTTCTTCTCTCGCACTTCAGTATATTTTGTTTGTTACTTATGTTAAATGTAACAAAATGGTAAATTGTAAGTCAAGGTATTTAGTAAGTGTTGCGTAACATGTAGATAGATTTCTCGTGACAGGCATCGTCATGCTCGCTTAAATGCCTCTGCTTGTGGCGGCGACGTGGGGCGGGTCGTTCCCTTCCCTAAAATATGGTCGAGGGAGGCGATAGGTATTATACACTAATATGGGTAATATACACACGAGTCATGCTCGTGAATGGGTATTAATTGTGGTGGCTGGATGATCTTGTTACTGGGAGGTCTGCTTCATGTTTTTTTTTTATTTCCTATAATTAATTATGTTAAAGTTATTATATATTTTATTTAATAATATGCTCGCTAATGTCTTTATATATTTACGGTATGTGTTTATATATATATATATATATAATTATTAATTGACTTTTTTTTTATTTACTCATGTAAGCCTTTCAGTTTGACGTTTGAGTATTTTTATTGCGTCACTTTGCATATATTGTAATTTAAATTATTTGTAAAGTGTAAC
The DNA here is from genome assembly GCA_949711755.1 of Leptidea juvernica. Lineage (NCBI taxonomy): Eukaryota > Metazoa > Arthropoda > Insecta > Lepidoptera > Pieridae > Leptidea > Leptidea juvernica. Next base: position 3,523,275 of record CATIXQ010000034.1, on the reverse strand, counting down.
AAAAATTAAAGTAATTGTAAATGTAATTAAAACTTGCTCATTCTTCTCTGAGGAAACCTGCCTTCCTAATGAGCTATATGAAAAAAAACATGACATATTTCACGTGTAATATGATTTACCTATGAAATAAAAATATTTTTGATGTTATTTGATTTGTCTAGAGGCTAGAACTTTGTAAGTCTATGGTTATACCTCATTCAGTCCAAGAAGTTACATAATTATCATATATATAAAGTATGTATTTATTTATGACAATACAAAACATATATAGATAGTAAAATTAACAAATTAAAAACACGACATCTTGAAAAGGACACCCACTCAGCATTTTTGGAATTGATTTCCAACACTTATTTTCAGTAGGTACCTACCAAGTCGATACTTGACAGCAGCCGTAAAAAACACGGTTCCTTATGTTATAGGTCTTACAAATGACCAGGTACCATAAGAAGCAGAATTGAAAATATGGTCAAAGACAACAGAATGCTATTCGATAAGGAGAGGAAAAAAGGAAGACCGCCTTAAAATAAGCAGATGGGATTTAGAATAATTTATAATTAAATTAATTTATAATATTTAATAATAAGGGACGATACGACTTGGGTACCTTCAAAAACAGCGCGTACACCTTCCTTAAAGGCCGGCAACGCTCCTGTGATTCCTCTGGTGTTGCAAGAAAATATGAGCGGCGGTGATCACTTAACACCAGGTGACCCGTACGCTCGTTTGTCCTCCTTCTACATAAAAAAGGAGCTATGGGTGTCAGACAAATGGAATATCTTTTTTGATGTTTGTTTCACAATACTTATTACGACTTATGTTGGTATTTTATAAAAATAGACTTAATGTATCGCTATTGACTTTTTTGGGATGCACTAAAATTAAATATTTTTGTAGACTTACTTCACGAAAATCATTTAAATATTATACAATTGATTATTATGTTATTCCTAATCTGATGTGGATATAATATACAAAACAAAACTATTCGAATCCGATCGTTATGTCCAAAGTAACTTGTTGATAAAAAAAACTCTATACAGAAAAACTTTATACAAAAAACACATTGCAAGCCTCCGTTTAAGTTAAAGTGAAACTTCGGTAACTTAAAATCATCTCCAAAGATTACGAAACAAAAATTACAAAATTTAAAAGAATTCCAATTCATTTCAATAAATTAAAGGAGAATCCAATTTGCAATTTGCCAAAACCAATCACAATAATTTAAGTTTTAATTATACAGTGAGTGAAACTTTGAACAAAAAATTAAGTTTTAAGATCAATTTTGATTTACAAATGTTACATTGTAATTCGTTAAAATTAATACGATTGTATTACAATACGTTAAGGATTATATTCCAACAATTTTAACATTTTACCAAAGTTTGCTTTTAACAATGAAATTATTTTGTCTGTCAATAAATTGATTCGAGTAACTATTTACAATCCTTAATAAGGATTTTATGTGAATTGTGAATTAATTTATTCTTAATAATGCAGTTGAGAGAACTAATTTATGTTACAGGTAGCATTACAAACAGAATAGAAAATAAGCCTAGAGATATCATAGAGTAAGTAAGCCTCGCCTAGTATCGGAAATGTGGATCTCAAAATCCCAAGCGATTGTCAATTCTGTGGTCAACTGGATTTCGAAAGGTCAAATTGGCTTCGAAGTAGCTGGGCGTCATAAATAGAGCACAGCAAGACTACAAGCCGGCCCACATTCTAGCGCTCTACAAAGCGCAGGTCCGGCCACACATGGATTATTGCTGTCATCTCTGGTCTGGCGCACCCCAGTATCAGCTCAATCCCTTTGACCGCGTGCAATACAGAGCTGCTTGAATTGTTTGGGACCCAGTGCTCTGTGAACGGCTCAATCACATGGCGTTGCGTAGAGACTTCGCTTCATTAAGTGTCTTCTACCGCATTTATCACGGGAGTGTTCCGAGCTGTTTCATCTGATTGCTGCCGCCGAATTCATGTGGCGTTCCTACATAGGACGGTTTTCAAGGAAATGTCTTCCACGTATTGTAACGCGTGGAAGCTGTGGAATGAGCTTCCTTCAAATAAAGCGCGTACACCTTCCTTAAAGGCCGGCAACGCTCCTCTGGTGTTGCAAGATATTGTGGACGCCGGTGATCACTTAACACCAGGTGTCCCGTACGCTCGTTTGTCCTCTTTTTCCATAAAAAAACAGTGCAATCCGAATAAGGGAAAGAGGAAATCATTAATACTGGTGACAAGAATAAGTAAAAGATAGAATGATCTAAAAATAACGGCTATTATAAAATAGTCGTTATTTTTCATCATTCATTCATAAGAAGAGAAGGAAATTGCTGGTCAGATCAGTTACAATGGGAGGCTCCTTTGCACAGGATGCCGGCTAGATTATGGGTACCACAGCGGCGCCTATTTCTGCCGTGAAGCAGTAATGTGTAAGCATTATTGTGTTTTGGTCTGAAGGGCGCTGTAGCTAGTGAAATTACTAGGCAAATGAGACTTAACATCTTATATCTCAAGGTGACGAGCGCAATTATTGTAGTGTCGCTCAGAATTTTTGAGTTTTCTAAGAATACATTGTAATGGGTGGGGCGTATCAATTACCATCAACTGAACGTCCTGCTCATCTCGTTCCGTATTATAATAATAATAAATCTTTATTGCAGACATAAAATCACATACACAATATTAAGTCGCACAAATAAAATAGTATACTATACAATTATACTTTTTTTTTCATTTAATTAACTTAGTCAGATAAAAGTGAAAAGAAAACAGTTTTGTGTCCAAAGCCTATTTCCTATTTGCTTCCCGATGTGTCGAGAGCCAATGGGCTATCATTGGACTACGCAGGTCCTGGCCCACCACCTGGAGGTGGTTTTATTGTCATAAAAAAAGTCAAAAGGTCTGGGAGAGACCTAATTAAAATAACAAGAGACCTAGTTTCTGCGGTAAATTTGTGTGGTAGAGGAAAAAGTCGCTGAGATTTCAATAGTTATGTTGTAATAAAATGAAATAATTTAAACAATTAAACGAATTCAAGTAAATATATATGACAAAATGGTGTCTTAAAAATTGAAATCAATTAAACCAATTAGTGAGCACAACGCGCAAAAGCCACACAAAATCACAAACTTTATTACGAAATAAACATTCAACTTTATCATTCCCATTACATTTATTCTGAGAATCCCCAAAAAATGCCACCGAAAACCATTTTTTACACTAATTATAAAACGTCAGGAATCAAATCAATTACAATACTTACGCTTGGCCGAAATTCGGCATTCTTTTGTTAGGCTGAGCTATAAATAATGCAACTCAGCAGGTGTGGATGACTCCCATAACTTTCGTGATAAAAAACTCAAAATGTCTTGTGATTCGGTCAGTTCGCTTTGAATAAAATAGAGTCAGTAGATTTTGTAGAGTAGCGTGAAATAGCGTGTTTGATACATATAGAGCTGCCAATTTATATTTATATATTTATATTGATAAAATAGCAATACTTTATTGCAAAAATGGGGTTGTTATGAGATGCAATATTATTTGAGAATTCAATCGAAAATAGGCATTGAATACGCACAGATTTTGTTGGTACTATAAAGTTTATCGAATCAATAGGTGATTTTTCATATCACCCATCACATTGTTATGTAATATGTGCATTTAATATTATGTTTATTATAACATTCCCTGGGCTACGTTGCGGTGAAAAATGTACTCCTGTAATAGACCAATTACAGCAACATTTCTGAATCTTTATTAATCGAAATGCGTACCAACTTTATACAATATTGACAACTCTCTGTTTACAGCACAAAATAGCAGAAGGACAAAATGTATACAAGAAATTGATGGAATCCGTAAGCGGTAGGCTATCAACATGTACAAAAAAATCCACATCGAATAGTCTTAGTTCCACCTCGTTATATTTTAGTTTTGCGTTTGAAGGACCTCAGACATACTTACTTTAGAAAAAACTCTCTTTTTCATAACACTGTTTATGTGGCGTTTATCAAAATTTAAAGTATTTTATTTGTTATATTGACTTACTTTTTCGGGTAAGCTCCCAATGAATTGACCTGCAGAAGCAGGTTCCCAAGCCATTATAAGCATTTGTGGGTTAGTTTAATAAACACACAATCGATAGTAAAAATGTTTTTAAATAAATTATCTACATTCGATCTTTTTGACAATTTAGTTGTAGCAACTCTATGTAGATCCGAAGTAAGGGTCAGGTTTACGTATTTTTTTAGCAACTTTTTTGTGAAGCGTCGACACAAGATCGTTAAGTGAAACCCGGTTTCGGTCCTTTTGTGGGTCAAACGCATATAAATTCAAGTAGCGACCCAACATATTATCGGACTAATTAATCGGTTTGTTTTTCACCAGTTAATTTGAAACTACCCTCATTATACATATCTGTGTTCTGAATTTGAAATTCTAGCTTATTGTCATACATAAGTACAGAAACGTTTATTAGAGTTTCTAATTACTTTATTCCATGAGTCGGTTTTTATTGATTTGAATCATCAAAATCACATATAACATATTTCACATTTCTACAAACTTATGCTAGACACAATTCTGATATATATAACAAATAAAGATGAACAGATCAGTAGAATGGAAACAGTTGGATATAAAATTAATAATAAAATAATAAATAGTAAGTACTAAATATATTATGAAAACTTATAACTCCAGAAAAAATAAATCTTATTTTTATACGTTTTGGTATTAGTTAAATGGTTCAAAATTTTGGTGTTAATTTGTATTTTCCACTGACTTAAAAGAAAATTAGTTTATTTGTTTTTTTAAATTTTGGTACGAAATTTTGCTGCCGGTCACCAGCTTGTTAGTAGTAGGTAAACATATGATATTTTAAATATTTTAATTTTATTATAGCCTTAACTTACGATAATTCGGTGTTGGAAACGACTAGAAGTCCCACACGGCTTACATAGTCTTACAATATACGAGCGAATAGACTAACAAACCGTGGAATAGAGAAAAAAATCTCTAACGGAAATACAACAAGATTGAAAAGGAGTCCTGAGAGTTAAACAAGATATACCGAGATTTACGATACATGCGTCACTCGAACTGTTGGCTCAGACGAAACCCGAGAGGCGCGGGTCCGTTCGCATCATTCATTAATTTAGGTTAAAAATTTAATTTGTATGATTAGCTCCAGATAGTCTAGGATATCACTTAAAAATAACAAATTGTTTACATCTGAACGAGCGACATCTCACGTCAATTTCCTAATATGCAATTATTGGGGTTGAGCAGGTTATCAACTGTAAAGTAGATCCTGGAGATGAATCCACAACCTGAGAGTTGAACAAGACATGCCAAGATTTAGGAACCACGCGTCACTGGAACGGTTGGCTCAGGTGATAAGAGCGCTTGGACAGAACCCGAGAGGCGCGGGTTCGAGTCCCGCATCGGTCATAAATTTTGGTTACAGATTTAATTTGTGTAGAAAAATGAGTCTATTTTGTAACCTATTTTGATTGAAAAGTCGTAAACAGTCAGCCACGCTTAGCATTAGCTCCTTAGTATTTTGAATATTAAACCACTAACTAACGCACACATTGACACGCTATCTTGTCTAATTCTAATTAGTCTATGGTCTCTCATCAGCGTGAGTCTAGACTCTAGTGAGACTGCGGTCGCGCCCTGTCTAGCACTGATCATAACTAATCGTGAATAAGCCGATTGAATTAAAAAGTGTGTGTGTACTTATGTATGCACGCAAGAAGTTATACTTCTTTGTCCTAACGAAGTAAAAATGATTAAAATTATTTATTCTTCGTGCTAATCTACGTTTTTAGAAAGAAGAATTTTGTAAAAATATTGCAAAGATGGCTTTCACAATTAATTATTAAATAACGAATACGGCTGTATGGGCTTCAGCCCTTTGCCTGTCCTAATAATCGTCAGAAAATTTTAGGAACCAACTTCAACCTGTTACTTTTGTGTTACAATGATGCGCGCGAATCTTTCGAGATCAAAATTTCACTCCCATCATTTTTTCATAACGCGCCTAAAGATGTATAACTTAAAAAAAAACTTAATAATGTCTCACGAAAGTTTTAACAATAAAAAATATAATTTTATCTGATAACAGAACCCAAAGACCCAATAGATCACACTTAATTACCAATAAAATCGATAATATCGAATGTAACGAAATAATAAAATATCGGAATCCCAAAATTGGACAGAGCTTTAACGTTCAGCGGTGACAAAGGATGATTTACGATAGAAGTTGAACCTTCATAAAAATTCATTCATGTTATTAATTCTCGACTTTTTTGTAAGACCGAAACGTGTTCGATCTTTTTTGTTTGTTTTATTATGTACTAGTAGGGTTTTTTTGTGAAAATACGGGATGAGACGAGCAGGACATTCAGGTGATGGTAACTGATGTGCTCTGCCCATTACAATGCCGCTTAGGATTCATAAAAAGCCCAAAAATTCTGGGTGGCACTACAATTGCGCTCGTCATCTTGAGACATAAGATGTTAATTCACATTTACCCAGTAATTTCACTAGCTACGGCGCACTTCAGACCGAAACACAGTAAATGTTATACATAATTGCTTCAGGGCAGACGCGCCGTTGTGGTACCCATAATTTAGACGGCATCCTGTGCAAAGGAGCCTCCCACTAGTATCGCGGTTTTATCTCACATTATTTTTGGCTTACTCATGTAAGGCATTGACTATTTGAAGTTTGAGTATTATTGTTGCATCACATTGCATATTATATTGTAATTGAAATGATTTGTAAAACGATGAAAATGTAAATCTTGATTTAAAAGAGTGGCAACGAGTTTCTTGCCACTTCTTCCCATCAACCTTTTCCGAAAGCTTTCCTTTTCCGACTTTTGACATTCATAAGTGTCATTTCCTTGACCTACATGAAAAAAGTGATTTTATAGATTGCTTACTGGTTCCAAATGTAATAAATGATTTACTTTAAGTAGAGCCTCCTATGATATTCTAAAACGTACCTACATGGAAGTTCTTGTTACTCAAACAAGTTATTCCTTCAAGCAGCTTCAAGAGCAACTTGTTCTGGCACTGACCAATCTGAAAGAATAGTCAAAAAATTGTTTTATTTTCTACTTTTACAACGATCAACATTCGCAAATCATTCGTTATTTCTGCAATTGCTAATAAGAACATCAAAATCAACAAATGTTTGTTATTTTTGAGGCTTTTTGTGGGTAGTTTTTGTGGTCAGAATATAAAATAGCTGATAACAGCTAAATAATTAATTCACCAAGAGAATGTTGGCGTTGGTGATCACTGACATCATGTAAGAGTACATACGTCCTTCTCTTCTTTAAAAATATCCTATTGCTTGGAACATCTTGCACGGAAATAGTCCCAACGGGGAATTGAGTTTGTCCAAGCTGTGAAACTATGTTTTAAAGAAGAAATAAACTTATTAAATGCACACATATTATATATTTACTACATAAAAAAGTTAATCACTTTCCGCTTCCTCTATCTTGTCATATTTAGGTTTATAAATGTTTATTGCTTTTGCCTTCATATGTGCCAAATATATTGTCCAGACAAAACTAGCACAGCTCACAAACACAATACGATTCTTTTCCGACACAAAATAGAAGTTTATTGTCTGTGCTGTTGGCCAAAAGACAGCACCAATCTTATACGTTGGCCAAAACTTTTCGCGCACTTCATTCAAACAGGTCTTTATGGGTTTCATTTCTAGTAAACTCATCCCAAAGAAGAAATACGCCATTGCTAAAGGCGAATACGAAACTTGCTCCACAGCCGCGCGAAGAATACACGTGGATAGTGTTTTCCGCTTAAAAAATTTGCTGGTAAACTGCATCCATCCGTAGAATACTGGAGCCATGAAGAATGTTCCAAAGATCCCGAATCTAGCAGCTTTTGACCAATCAGCGTGCTGAATTGTGGTTCCGTTCTCTATGTATTCTTGAGTAATGCTGCAGGTTGGCCAAATCACAGCGTATGAGACCATACCGCGAATAAGCGGAAACTGCGCCGGCAGGCTCAAAACCTTCGTAAAAATTCCGGACATTTTATTTTTTACGTACATTTTAGAGATTATTGATAATTGACAGAAAATGTGCTGGAATTTTATTGACATGAGTCATAGAGTATTGCCTCTATAGATAGCATTAGCTATTACATTTTAAAAGAGGTACTGATAGTTAACGAGAAAAATGCTATGGCATAGACTTAAACTTGCCAAGCATGGCACAGAGAAGAACATCTCTAACGGACAACAAGACAGAAAAGGAAATACTTTTAAAGGATTAAAACACGTGCCGATTACCTAATACCTCGCTTGCTAAATGAGCTGCCCTTCAGTGAGCGGCAAAATTTAAATACTAAAAACATTAATTATAGAATAAAGGATTACCTATTACATAAATTATAGCAGCTAAGAGAATTTGAACCTGCTAAGTCATATTTATAAGTTATATTTATTCGTTTTTAAGTCTTTTAAAATATTTTCACTGTGTTCATTTAATTTATAGCATAAGTTGTTGTTGAGTTGTGACGTATTATTTACACCTTTATACCTTTGTGGTTTTTTTTAGATGCTAATTAGACCTAGTTTTATATCGGTATTACATATACCGATTTGATAAATAAATAAAAAAAAAAGAAACGTGTGACTGTAACTGTGTTTTTATAATGGATTTTTGCGTAAAAGTAACATTTTTATTTTAGTTATCCCGACGTTTCAAGACCTTTACAGATTCCAGATCTCGTTTTCAGGGGGACTGCAGATGAAATGAGTCAAAGATAGTCAGACAGACCGTCCTAAGTACATCCGTTTCAGCCAACGAAAGACTGGTATGTGGAGCCATTGAAATTAAAAAACACCCAAATTTCAATAAAGATGACGGTCTAAAAATATCTAAAACCTGGGATCCAATAATCTCTAAATTAAAACCCACAACTACACATACCAAAAAGGAATAGGACAATGTCCGTAAATTTTGCCAAAAACCATCTGTTTATAGCAAATACCACCTCCGAGGCAATAAATGGAAGAGGCAATAAAACGCTAAACTTAATAGTGACAAATACTATCTTGACCTATTTCATCTGCAGTCCCCCTGAAAACGAGATCTGTAAAGGTCTTGAAACGTCGGGTTAACTAAAATAAAAATAACAATGTAACTTTTACGCAAAAATCTAATAGAAAAGGAAAGCAAATTTTTGGTACTGTAACAGGTATTTATTGACATATCGTAAACAGTCAGCCACGGTTGAAATTAGCTCCTTAGTATTTTGAATATTAAACCACTAGCTTACGCACACATTGACAAATCAAAAATGTCACGAATTATCTGGCTGACAGGTTTTTTACATAAAGGGAATGGGCTACCCTCCGGGTATGCTCCTACTTAACAACGCATCCTAAGTCTGCGGAACTCACGTTAAACCTAAGTGGCTGATTCCATAAAAAAAAGCCAACCTCTGGTTGGCTTTTTTTTATGGAATAGGAGGACAAACGAGCGTACCGGTCACCTGGTGTTAAGTGATCACCGCCGCCCACATTCTCTTGCAACACAGGAATCACAAGAGCGTTGCCGGCCTTTAAGGAAGGTGTACGCGCTTTCTTTGAAGGTACCCATGTCGTATCGTCCCGGAAACACCGCACAAGAAAGCTCATTCCACAGCTTTGTAGTACGTGGAAGAAAGCTCAAGAAAAAAAAGTGGACGACCGCCACACATCCAGATGGTGGGGATGATATCCTAACTTGTGGCGTGTCGTGCGAAGGTGGAATTTTTTTGGGCAAGTGCCCTCTAAGCCTCCATCGAAGGCGACCTTCTCTTGGGGAGAGAGAGGCGGCAAGCGGCACTCCCTATGAAGCATCCGCTGGCATACCTATAGCACAGAAGGTGCTATCTAATTGGGACTAGTGACATCAGAAGGATGGCTGACAGGTCATCTGCACGCTAATATATAATAAGTCTATGGTAATAATATAGTGTGCATTCTATATATATAAACAACGCCACCTGTCTACCGTCTATATGAATTTTCGATTGCTACCCTCGCGCTACACACGCAAAACGAGGAGTCAAGAAATGCATTACTGGCCTTTAAGTAGGGAGTGTACCTTAACAGCGATAGAAATTTGTATGAAAATTGCAATTCACACGTCCCAATATAAGGCGATAAGAATAACTAATCGGGTATATTGGGACAGATTGACAGCTAATTAATGACAGTGGAAGATAGTAATTTATCTCTTTCTGTAGATAGTATATTGGGAAGGGCCGTAAGTCGCATTGGTTCTGCAAAACTGCAACCGGTAATACCATAACACGTGGTAATTTATTAAAAGATGTTGAAATCCGGTTAGTTCAAGGTTCAAGATATTATTGCAACAAGTTATGTCAAATTAAAATAAGTATATCTAATTCACTCTAATTAGCCTTTATAATCGTAAACAAAAATCTGTTTGTAATAAATCAATGATTTATGAGGCCAGTGTTGGCCACCCATCGAGTCGATTAGAACAATCGAATCATTCGATGATTCCGCGCGAGTGATTCGATTCGGCGATTCTCTTTGTGATAACTGCGGTGAGTCGGCGGAAAACGGGCGTGTGCGTGCGTGAGTAATTGTGATAAGTAATTACGATGTGACGTCATTAATCAGTGGGGTATCAGCGGAGATTCTTTGGCGGTCCTGATGCCCTGGTCAAGATCTTGTTAAAACGAAGCCACTCGTTGGTTTGATCTTGAAAGTTATGGCTGGTTCGCGTAAAGTATGAAAAAGGAGATTGAAACGCTTCCATACATTCCTGGGCCCAGGTGATAACAAGTTGAAAGTAGCACCATTTAAAAGCTTACATTCAAATAATCCATACTTGAAAATTTTGCAGGATTTGTCAATCTAGGAGCTGAGTAATCGAAGATATAAAAATGAGGTTATATCTTGAACTATATCCCCCTTATTCATAATGGTCCGCTAACTTTAAACAGCCGCTAAGGAGTGTTTTTTCTCATTCTGACTTAGGTCAATAGAAGAAGACAGAGTGAGAATTAGCAATGCTTTAAGTTAGCAGACTATTATGCATAAGGGGGTATGTTGACAGCTGATCTATAGTAGGTTTATGAAATGCCTAGCTGCTAAGAATTTATCACATACTTATATTATTTCCTCCAACCTTGTTTTTTTTTAAGATAAAAATACCTCCCTATCTACGTATACCCATCTACTACTGTAACGACATTTTTTCGCATTATAATATTAGATAATTAGTAATTAGATATAATATATTATACCTAAAATAAAAGAACGTTTTATTTGCTCAGATAACAAAAATTGTGTGCCTGTAATCTTTACGCGCGATTGAAGTAAAACTTAATTATCTTTAGGAGTAATTAACAGATACATATATATACTTTTTTTGCTTATCTGAAAGCTCATAGATAAAATATGCTATTTTCGTTTGCCCTTGTTTGTCCCACCTATTCAAGGACATCCAGTATTTAACAAATATTCTTAAAAAGTTGAAAGACAAGAAGATTTAATTTATATCATTTAATATATACTTACATTATTTAAAGCCGTGTTATTTTTAAATAATTTAATAAAAATAATTAAATTATTAATATCACACATATCAATATAACGTTGTTATTGAATATTTATGAATATGACTCTATGGGCTCGGACCTTTAGCCTGTCCAATGAACGAAGAAAAAATAACGAATGTCACAAACGTCAGACTGAGAACTTTTATTTATTATTTATTACAAAGTTGTCATAAATGAGCAATTACACCACGGACTAGTAAAAAAATAAGGACTCTGTGTCACCTTTCACAACAGTGTAGCACCAAAACAAGCCGATTAACGTGTAAATACATAGCCCCACACACACACTTACACTATTACAGGCCGATAGGCGGCCATTATGAGAATTGTCATCGTCTGTGACAGATCAGTTTGCGTCTCAATAAGTGTAAAAACGATACTATATAAGTATTTGTGGCCATATATGATTATTTAAGGGAGAAAAAATTGTGCAACTAGTATCCCCTGTAACCGCACACACACTACCATAACGGTGCTTCACTTGCTAATATCACGGCGCGGAGTGCTTCTTTTTTTACTCGTCCGTAAAATACACTTGGAGATTTTCAGAAATTATTACTGACCAATTTAAAACAATTTTTAAACCATTTAATTATAATGGTTAAAAAAATTACTAACTTTACTTCCGTCAGAAAAATATTCTGAGTTACCCCCAAGTCACGCCTGAAGAAGTTTTACTTCAACAATAGGTATATACTCATTAGCTCATACATGAACTGTAAAACAGACTGCTACAGACAACTTTTGTTCCTCAAAACAAGGATTTCTAATAAAATAATTGCTCAGTTCTGTAAATACGTGTTTTTGAGGAATCCTCAACAATAAATAATTATCGTATAGAATCTCTATTATATGCACGAGGTTTCAATTGCAATATTTTCTTTGCTTTAACAATTTCTGAGCCTTAGATTAAGCATTGGTCTCCGCTCCAACTAGATACCGCACTAGCTAAGAACAACAGCTTTTTTATTACGATAACTTTTAGATGCTTGTGTGCGTGGCATCTTGACACTCAATGGCATCTTTCAAATTTTGTAACATACACTTCGTGTTATTTTACATTGAAATTAATAAAATATAAGATATTTCCTGTTTCTTTCTTTCGTTCCTGTTGCTTTCTTGTTCTACGTTTAGCTCTATTTAACAGTACCTTGAAATCTTAAGGCTCATCATTATAGTGTCTGTGATCTTCGACGTCACCTCTCCGTAGAGAAACACCGTTTTATCGATGGGACAGAATACGTCCAGCTTATCCGTAGAGTCAACGTTTTGGCAGTATTTTTGCTCTGGTTAGCTGCACTGTGGATTCTCCATGTCCAGAATTTGCTTGAATTTTATTGGTGCTGCCACGACATTGCACGCGTAGATTGTTTTTACGCGAAAATGCGTAAGCGGTGCACATCGCTGTTGTGTAGGGTCTGGGCTATAACCAATGGTATTCTGAGGGCATTTTCGCAGAGGTTCGATTTTTCCACCTGAACCACTGCTGTACGATACAATATGGCTTACATTTTAATATATCTTGTAATTACTAGGCTTATGAAAACTAAGTTTTAAGTTGCTTTATTACTAACACATTATGATCCTTTGTTGGTTGAAATAAATTGTTTAACTATTTTTATTATTTATAGCAATATAAAGCATAAATTGCGTGAAACGAATTTGAGGATTTTGTACCTTTTTACCCATCAAAGTTTTCAGGGTTCGTTCCGTGCCTCAAAAAGAAAAATGGAACTCGTATAGGATCTTTATTGTCTGTCTGTCTGTATGTCTGTCAAGACCCTTTATCTCGAGAACGTATGGAGGTATCGAGATGAAATTAAAACGACATACTCCTGAGTCTAGTCTCGGGTAAAAATCAAACTTAACTTAAACAACAAACGTATATCATCAACATTCTAAAAGGAAATTTATAGGGTATTTTCCGTTAACCTCTAGAGTCTAAACAAGAAAAGGCAAGTAGGTAGTATTAGTATAGGTATATCTATCTATGTCTAGTACAATTTTCACCTCATATATACCTCGCAAAATTTCAACTTTAGAAAAAATAGGTACTTTAGTAAATAGTTCATCTGTTTAATTTAATTTATTTGTTTTATTTATTTAATGTTTTTTGTCTATTAATTATTATTGTTGAATACTGATAAAACTTTCAAGATTTTTTCTTTACTTTTATCAACAAAATTATATAACACGTAAAAGAGACATCTAGTATAATATTATAAAACTATTTTAAATGCCCGCTAACTGACGCCACGAATGGCATGATTTGGGTTTCATCTGAAATAAACATTGTCGAAAGAGGTCGTCATTTTTCTATCAATCACTAGATGGCGCGCAACACTACAAAATAAATTTATAATATAATAATATTTTTTTTATTTTACAAACCTATGAAATATAATTAATTAATTAATTAGTTTATTGCTATTTTTCTGCAAATGGAGAAAACAATATCTAAGAGTGCATAATGCCATTATCTACTCGACACTAGATGGCGTAACAGCACCTTTCCTTGGGAAAGTTAGTAATCGCTTTTGTTCCCGGCGTTGATAGCGATCTCATTATCTTAATGATACTACCATTTTCTGACTGATAGTAACAGACAAATTTCAAAAGCTACCAACGCCACATAAGCTTAATATCCTAATTAGTAATTTTTAATGCACTGTGCAATTTTCTATTACGTTCCATTTTAAACTCACCAATTTTTTTTTTAAATGCCATCAGTCGGTAACGACTATAATCAGTACTGTAGAGTTTAGTTAAACGATTTGGGTTTTAACGATCTGATGTGGGCAGGTCACAAGTATATATGTTATAGAGAGTAGGGCCACCAAATTAATCATTAATCACCATCCTTCAGTCACTCATACATAAGCTAAATTATAGATAGTTACCTATAATTTGACACGTCAGAACGGTTCAGTTCAGTTCAGTTTCGGAAGAAATTCCCAAAGACGTAGTGTTGGTAGGTCCCCCAAGACAGACTGTTCAAGATCGCCGGAATACGTTGGATGAGGGCAGCGCAGGGCTGATCAGCGTGGAGATCTTTGGGGGAGGCCTTTGTCCAGCAGTGGACATCAAGTACTGGAAGTAGGTGGTCACCATTCGAGGACTTTACTGCCCCACCGGCCATCTGTCCGGCGAGCTATGTGCCCTGCTCACTGTCTCTTTTATTTCGCAATCATTTGGGCTATGTCAGTGACTTTAGTTCTCCTACAGATTACCTCATTTCTGATTCGATCTCGCAGGGAAACTCCGAGCATAGCCCTCTCCATTGCCCTCTGAGCGACCATGAGCCTTCTGATCAGGCCCATAGTTAGCGATTACGACTTCGTACCGTACGTCATCACCCGGGCAACACACACTGGTTGAAAGCCTTCGTCTTCAGATCCTGTCTATGTCTCTGTTCTATCTGACAGCCCTTTGTGCAGGACCTGCATGGTGGCAGAGGAAACAGCTGCACATGTACTTCCGCATTGTCCAGGTGTAGCAACTTACCGAGCTCAACATCTTGGTGCCGAAACACACTCCCAGAAGTCTTTAGGAAGGAGAGGAGGTTGCCTAGGTTTCTGGAGGAATTGGGGTGGCAGGAATAACAAATATATTCCCACACAGCCAGATTATATATTTTTTTTTATGAAAATAAGGGTCGAGACGGGCAGAACGTCCAGCTGATGGTTATTGATACGCCCTGCCCATTACAATGCAGTGCCGCTCAGGATTCTTGAAAAACCCCAAAAATTCTGAGCGGCACTACAACAGTGCTCGTCACCTTGAGACATAAGATGTTAAGTCCCATTGCCCAGTAATTTCACTAGCTACGGCGCCCTTCAGACCGAAACACAGTAATGCTTACACATTACTGCTTCACGGTAGAAATAGGCGCTGTTGTGGTACCCATAATCTAGCCGGCATCCTGTGCAAAGGAGCCTCCCACTGGTACAATGGTACAATCAGGCTAATTTCCTTCCTTCAGACACTGTGGTATTTTGGACGAGAAGACTTCACGCGTGTGTCAGATTGTTTATTAATATTCTATTAGCATTTGTAGGTTGCGTTGACCCACACGAAACCCTTAAAAACACTTGAATATTCAGTATAATACAATAATTTGAAGTAGAAACACTCTACCTACTAACCAGGCCGTAAAATATAATATTTATTAATAGGCTTGACACTTCACACAACTCTTAAAGCTGTTTAACGACGTGCTAAATACTTTTGCTTTCCATTTTATTGACTTTTTAAGGGTCAAATAATAATTGAGTTAAATATAAAAAATGTAACAACTTCTGAAGAAAAAAACTCCAGTTTCGACTCTATGTTGTATTAACTTTTAACAAAGTTTAATTTTTGGAGTAAAAACTTCGTTAGGTGCGTCTTGGGGAAAACTCAGAAATTATTTTTAGAAGTACTTAGCGTTACTTACGTGAGAAAAAAGTCAGTTAAACAATTTTTATAACGGTTTCAAAAAATGTTTTTAAATTTTCCATGTGTCTTTGTTTATTTTTAGTTTAGTTTTGTAATAAATAATAAATAAAAGTCTTCAGGTTGCGATATTCGATATTTTTTTGGGTTTCTTCGTCCATTATTAGATCAGGCAAAGGCCTAGAGCACATTCAGCCATATTCGTTAATATTCAATAACAAAGTTATATTGACATATGCTAATAATATAACCCTCAATTTCTTATTCTCAATTATGTTATTTAATAACTGAAAAATTTCAACTGTGAAAGTGGTATTTATGAATTTTATTTAAAATAGAAATTGAAAATAATAATCAGTTTAATGAAATGGTGGAGTCCCAGAAACATTTTACTCTTTTATCAATAATAAATTACCTGTGGGAGGTTGGTTGGACCCATTGGACTTAACATCTTATGTCTCAAGGTGACGAGCGTTATTGTAATACCGCTCAGAATTTTGAGGTTTTTCTAGAATTCTGTATTGTAATGGGCATGGAATATCAATAACAATCATCTGAAAGTCCCGCTCGTCCCTCAGTCCGTCCGTCGTCGCTCAGGATTATTGAAAAACCGAAAAATTCTGAGCGGCACTACAACTGCGCTCATCAACTTGACACGTAAGTTGTCAAGTCTAATTTGCCCAGTAATTTCACTAGCTAAGGCACCCTTCAGACCAAAACACAATAATGTTTACACATTACTGCTTCACGGTAGAAATGAGCGCCGTTGTGGTACCCATAATGACGACCTGTATAGCCGAGTGGTTAGCGATCCTACCTACTAAGCTAGGGGTCCCGGTCGAATCCCGGTAGGTGCAAGCATTTATATGATGAATATGGATGTTTGTTTCCGAGTCATGGATGTTTATATGTATTTATGTATGTTTATATGTATATAAGTACACTAGCTGACCCAGCAAAGGTTGTATTGCCGATATTAAAATCGCGATACAAAAGTAACTGTTGATCGTAGATGGGTGAAAATTTGAAGTTGTTTGTATTTTTTAATGCTGACTCATAATCAAACAAATTTAAAAAAAAATAATGTCGTGTGGACCACCCTTAACATTTAGCGGTATGAAAAATAGATGTTGTCCGATTCTCAGACCTACCCAATATGCACTCAAAATTTCATGAGTATCGGTCAAGCCGTTTCGGAGGAGTTCAAAGTTTAACACAATGACACGAGAATTTTATATATTAGATTTAAGTAAGTATATTGTATTAAATATATCATTGTCTTGCAACCCATAACACAGGTTATATATTCCTAATTTGGGGCAAGATAATTTGTGTAAAAAGCGTGTCAATTTCAGCCGGCATCCTGTGCAATGGAGCCTTCCACTGGTAATTCATCCTCCCTTGATTATTTAAAAACCCACTGGCGGCACCGTGATTCTGTTCGTCACCTTAGGACAAAATGTCAAGTCTCACTAGCTATGTCAACACTATGCTTTTGTCTGTTCATCAAGGACAAGAATCATACCGCAGTATTCAGGGAACGTGAGCCACTTTCTTACGCGCAATGCGATACTCGTTTTCCCACGTCTAGGGCTCTGTAGCCAGTGATAAAACATTACTGGCATAAAGAGACTTTACATCTTAGATTAAGGATTGGTCCCCGCTGCGCTCCAACTAGATACCGCACTACCTAAGAATAATAGAATTTTTATTACGGCAACTATTAGATGCTCGTGTGCGTGGCGTGGCATCTTGACACTCAATGGCATCTTTCAAATTTTGTAACATACGCTTCGTGTTATTCTACATTGAAATTAATAAAATACAAAATACTTACTGATGATATGTGATCCTAGTGTCTTTATTTCATGTAGTTTTTACAAGTTTTACTACGCAACCCGGCTTTTTAGTGTCAATTATTAGCAAAGTTTAACAGAACATGTGGCATGTCAGCGTCATACATTCTTCCGCGCTTTGCGACTACCCCTGCCGTATCTAGTTGGAGCGCAGCGGAGACCAAACCCCAATCTAAGATAGACGTCTAATATCTCAATTCTATGGGCGCAAGCGTGGTGCCGTTCAGAATTGTAGGGTTTTAAAAATCCCGATCAAGTATCCCCTAGCATCAGGTGAATGTCCTCCACCTTACTTATCATAAAAAGGACTGTTTTAACATTCATTCTGTTAAAAAGGTTGAAGATTGGCGATTCGGGATTAGATATTACTGCATTTCCTACTTTTGGCATTTCAATAACTCAATCAATGTCACGTTTTGATGGGCTCTGCTCTAAACAAATCCGTAGGATTGATGAACGATATTAATAAATCTGGATTCTTAATAATTATTAAATTTTCTTTTTATTTATTTTAAATAAGTACACTTTTAACTTATTGATATATCTAGCCAAACTTTAACAGTTTGTTGGCAAGTTCATGCGCTTAATAAACATTTAATTATACATACTTAACTACTACTTACTTTAAACCTAACTATAAGTACTAAAAACTAAACATTATTAGAATTATTACTATTAGAAAAAAGAAAAGATTTACCTAAGCTATCCTAAATAAGCATATAGCATTGTTGAGTAACAGTTGAACAACAGTTTCAATTTATTGCAATTCCATAAATTACTTAAACAGTCCTTAAATATAACATTTGGAGTAAATTATACAAGGTAGTATTATGAATACCCAGTTTGGGTGTCGCAATTTCGTCTGAACAGCAGACCGTAGTAGGAAGACGCACTTTTCTAATAAAAAGTTTTTCAGTATTTTAATAAATTCATTTTCATTATTAATGCTTCGAATTTTTTTGGCAGATTATTATATATTTTTATAGACATTACATAAGGACTCGATGTGTGTAGAGTAAGTGTTGTATTCAATGCTATTCAATAGCGAATTTTACATTTTAAATTTAACTGCGTTTTTTATTAGTTTGGGAACACTCCTAGCGATGCTATCTCGTTGTATATGACTGTTGTAACTAATTAATACAGTGTCTGTTACACATTCTTTGAATGGATCCTCAAATAAGCCAAATTTCCCTACATTTGGCAGAAGTAATTAACGATCAATAAAATGTCCATAAATCATTGGTTAAGTACTTCCGTTTGAAACTGTGTATTTTTTGCGGACCCTTGACCCGTGTTGGTGCGATCAACAACAATGCAACGGTTCACAGCTTCAATACCTGCTAAGGGTTCATTTTGTTTTTGACGACCATATAGCCCAGTGACCCTGACTACTGAGCTAGAGGTCCTGGTTTCAAATCCCGGTAGGTGAAAACATTTATATGATGAAAATGGATCTTTGTTTCCGAGTCCGATGTTTATATTTTTTTTTTATATCAGAGGGGGCAAACGGGCAAGAGGCTCACGGGATGGGGAAAAGTGAGGCAACCGCCCATGGACATCCGCAACAACAAGTGTGTTAAGAAATGCGTTACCGGCCTTTTAGGTGGGAGTATGCTTTTTTCTTGAAGGTCCCTAAGTCGTATCTGTTCGGGAAGATCGCTGCCGGTAGTTGATTCCACAAAGTGGGTGTGCGAGGCAAGAAATTTCGAAGAAAACGCGCGGTTGTGGAATGCCAGACGTCTACGTGATGCGGATGGTACTTTGCACGTAATGTCCGGTGGTGGAATTCAGCCGCTGGAATCAACCCGAACAGCTCCTCTGAGCACTCCCCGTGATAAATGCGGTAGAAGATGCAGAGAGAACCCACATCTCTGCGCAATGCTAGAGAATCAAGCCGATCGGATTTGACTTTATCGTCGATGATTCGAGCCGCTCTTCGTTGTATGCGGTTTATGTATTTATGTATGTTTAAGTAATTATACCGCATTATAGTATTTTAAGAGTAGGATCAACAGTACCAAAGTATAATGCTAGAAGTCTTTTTTTTATGAAAATAAGGGACGAGACGAGCAGGACGTTCAGCTGATGGTAATTGATACGCCCTGCCCATTACAATGCAGTGCCGCTCAGAATTCTTAAAAAACCCATAAATTCTGAGCGGCACTACAATTGCGCTCGTTAACTTGAAACATATGATGTAAAGTCTCATTTGCCCAGTAATTTCACTAGCTACGGAGCCCTTCAGACCGAAACACAGTAATGTTTACACATTACTGCTTCTCGGCAGAAATAGTCACCATCAACCAATTGGTTGGAGTAACAAACCACAACTTAAATAAATGTTCAACCCTTTGATTAATGATTGTCTCCGCTCTGCTCCAACTAGATACCGCAGGCGTAGTCGCAAAGTGCGGCAACTAATACTACGCCCAAGTGGGCGTACTCGAGCCCTGATCAATGTGTGACGTTGTCGTGACGTAAACTTTGCTAATAATTGAAACTAAAATCCCTGGTTGCGTAGTAAAACTTTGTAAAAATAATACTACTAGAAATAAGAAAGACACTGGGATCACATTTCATCAGTAAGTATTTGGTATTTTATTAATTTCAATGTAAAATAACACGAATCTTATGTTACAAGATTTGAAAGATTCCATTGAGTGTCAAGATGCCACGCACACAAGCATCTAATAGTAACCGTAATAAAAAAGCTATTGTTCTTAGGTAATGCGGTATCTAGTTGGAGCACAGCCGAGAACAATCCTTAATCTAATGTTCAACCACAAGAAATGCCTCTTTTAGTTTCATGTACCGCATGATTACTACATGCATGATTTTTTTATTTTTTATTGTTTTAATTTATTTTTATTCTTGCATTGAAATATTTTATACTTTATATTCAATTTTTATATTTTATAACTTTATATTTTTTAATTTTTGTGTTCTTTTTTTAATATTTTTAGTTATGAAAGTTTTTAAAATAACTACTTGCAATTCACGTATTGATTTTCAGTTCATGATGCATGATGTCACTCGCTTAAATGTCACTGCTTGTGGCCGCGACATGGGACGGGTCGTCCCCTTCCCTAAAATATGGTTGAGGGAGGCGATGGCTGTCTCATGCGTCATGCTCGTGAACGGGCGCTGCTTGTGGTGGCGGGATGATCCTGTTGCCGGAGACTCGGTTTCAGATTCTTAAAAGTTATTATGTATATATATATGTATGGATATATACATGTTTATTTATTTATAATCGCTTATAAAATGCTCACAGAATACCTTTATTTATTTATGGTGTATGTGGATGATGCAGCTACTGTACTCAATAACTTTTGTATTAATTTACATTTATTTTTTTGACTTACTCGTGTAAGACATTGACTATTTGACGTTGGAGTGTGTCTGTTGCATCATTTTACACTTTACATATTATATTATAATTTGAAATGATTTGTAAATCGATGTACTTAAATGTAAACCTTGATATAAAAGAATGGCAATGAGTTTCTTGCTACTTCTTCTCATTAGCTCAACCCTATACGAAGTAGCGATAGATTAAATAAGAAAATTTTTTTTTTTGACATTCAGAAGTCTCATTTCCGTGACCTACGTGAATAAACTGATTTTGATTTGATTTGATTTGATTTGATAACTTAGAATGTAAATGAGGTACCTACCTATACAATTAATATCATATATATACTTAAATGGGAGCAATTTTTTATACAACGTTCTCTTCCAATTTAATAAATAGATTTAAAAAAAGTATGTATCAGTTATAAGGAATTTTTAGCACCCTTGAAGGCTCCTTGATCCTTATGCGAAGTTTCCGGGATGCTAAAATAAGTATAAGACAGCAATTCCTCTGGTGTTGAAAGAAAATATATATGGCGGTGATCACTTAAGGCGAAGGGTAAACAGAAAACATGCAAACAAGGTGTTTTTAGACAAGTTTTGTGGTGAAAATATTGAATTTGGAGCTATGAACACTACTTTATCCTGTTACACATACCCTTAAGTCTTACTTGTAGGTTGCTAATGCTTATTGTTGGTTAAAGTTAGCACTCCAGAGCTATTATGAACTACCAGTTTTCTTTGCAGCTAAACAAGTTATTCTCGGCGTCATGCATTTGTTTAGTATACTACTATCATGAAAGTTGTTCTTATAGATTTTACTTTTTTGTGTTGGTACATTTATTCAGATTAGTAATCAATAACGAGGATTGTAAGCAATTAAGCAGTTTTTGCCTGTTAAAATGTTACATTTTCGACCCAAGAATTTTGAAAATATTGGCATTGTTACATAGGAACCGTGAACCCATATCGCTCATGGTCGCCGGTATTTAGTGTCACCTTAATTATCATCAGGTGAAATGTGCGCTCTTTAAATATACAGACAGACAGCAGAAATAGAATGTATTCATTTACCATAGGGAGTAACATTGCAACAACACTTGGTAAGCGTCATGAAGTCACATGGGTTCGTATAGAGGCTTTAAGAGAAGAACTGATAAGAAACTCTCAGCCCATTTTTTAAATCATACTGCTGTTAAGCAACATAGCCTACTTTTAACACAATTATACAATTTTAAGTGGCCTGCACGAACCAGACAAAAATTGTGTATCATTATCTTATATTATATAATCTAACTAGTCGTTCCCGCCCTCTTCGCTGAGTTAATTTTAAAAGGAAATAAATAACAAATTAATACAAAAACAATAAAAATAAGTAGCCATAAAAAATTCCCATCGGATGGTGGTAGTTTCTCGTCGATACGACCAGTAGTTTAGGCGTGAAAGAGCCTCAAACAAAGGCCATTTTCAGTATACATAATCTAATATATAAAATTCTCGTGTCATGGTGTTAAACTTTGAACTACTCCGAAACGGCTTTACCGATTCTCATGAAATTTTGAGTGCATATAGGGTCTGAGAATCGGACAACATCTATTTCTCATCCCCCTAAATGTTAAGGGTGGTACACGAATTTATTTTTTATTTTTTTACATTTTTTTTTAAATTTGTTTGATTATGAGTCAGCATTAAAAAAATACATACAACTTCAAATTTTCACCCATCTACGATCAACAGTTACTTTTGTATCGCTATTTTAATATCGGCAATACAACGTTTGCTGGGTCAGCTAGTAATATATATATAAGATAGATATACAATAGTAAGCCTTCTTTGTAAAAGAAGCTTTAATATATTTCTTGAATTTGCCTTCATTCAGTATTAGTAGGTATATAATGATAATATTGACATAAAACTTATCTTTAGCCCCAAATTAGGCATATATCCTGTGTTGCAAGACAACGATATATTTAACACAATAGTCCGTGTAGATAAAGGGTTTCTAAAAATAATAAGCAATTGAAGATTATCTCATGTTGTTTCGGTTCCGAGGCAGTTTACTATAGCTCATCGACGTGAATTTCATTTTTTAACAAAACTCGCGGGAACCACGAATTTTTCTGGGATAAAATAAAACCTATTTTATTTCCCAAGCTCTAGTCTATCGCTGCACCAAATTTCATCAAAATCGGTTCTGAGGCTCCGTTGTAAAAGCGTAACAAACAAACTTACATTCACATTTATAATATTAGTAGGATATATTTAAATATATATACGTATACTCGTATAACCCTAAATATAAAAATTCATATACATTACTGTAGATGAGACATAACGTATGATGCCGTTATTACGACAAAGTGTTGAAGTATGTAAACAATGACTTCACGCCGGCTTGTAATATAAATAAATAAAGATATTGGTGCGGCGGGATATTGAGATATGGCAACACATATTAAGATTACGGAGAATAAACCCCAACAAATAGTGAATAAGTTCACAAGCCGGAATTGATTTCTTTTCAATTCAAATCATGGCTTTTATAGCTTCCTGCGCGACCATGTTTTAGATATTTCATAGCAGTAAGTATAAGTCAATGTAAAAAAAATATCGTTACAATACCAAACTCTATTTTACACATATAAGAGACTAGCTGACCCGGCAAACGTTGTTTTGCCATATAAAGTATAATTCACGCGATAGTTTTATAAGTAATAAAATATTGCCTATTTTATAGCCTGTACATCATTTTGTTCTATTGTCAATAGTTTTTGCAGCGCACGCAAAAATAGGTTTTCGATTTTACACCTTGTGTTACAAAATAGCAATTTTATTACGGATCCCTAATTTTGAAATAAAAAGGCCTATAGCCTTCCTCGATAAATGGACTACCCAACACTGAAAGAATCATTCAAATCGGACCAGTAGTACCAGAGATTAGCGCGTTCAAACAAACAAACAAACACTGCAGCTTCATAATATTATAGTATAGATAACAAGTTATGTTTTAAAATACTAAAGTAATAAGAAGTGAGGCTTCTGGGATTAATTTCACTAATAAAATTTGATAACAAAATTTTATGAACGATGCGGGACTCGAATCGAATTTAGTGTTCAGTTTTATTTGTGTATTTAATCCCAGATGTGGGGGTTATCACTTTAAAACATAAAAAATTGTTTAGATTTGCAAGAGTGACATCTCAAGTCAATTTCCTAATATGCGGATATTATGGGTTGAGCAGGTTATCAACTGTAAAGTAGATCTTGTAGATGAAGCCACAACCTGAGAGTTGAACAAAGCATACAAGATTTTATCAACGATGCGTCACTCGAACGGTTGGCTTAGTTGGAAAGAGCGCTCGCACGGAACGTTCGAGTCCCGCATCGTTCATATCATTTGGTTTTCACTTTTAAATAAAAATTTGTGTAGTATAACAATAATAGTATTGATATGATATACGCAATTATATAACACGATTGCAACATTTTATATGATCTAATAATAAAACAAATCTTATAACTATATTCACAATGATATTGGTGGCTTTAAATTAAAACTATCATTACAGAAAGATGTACCAAGAACACTGGCAGCACTTCAATGTTGGATAACTCCGCTGATCTGTTGACCGAAATAGCTGCCAGCGCTTGGGTTCCAGTAACCCTATTGAGGCGCGTAGATAGTACTTTGTACATTCTCCGCGCTCCTGTGCCCCACGGGCCAAATGTCTCAACACCGAATGGCACAATGATGTAAGAGTTTCCTGTCTTTAGCAGTCGAAGCAGCAGCCCCAGCACCAACTGACGTAACTTGGACATGAGAAGGAGCCAGAGTGTCGACTCAAATTTCGTCCCACACCAGCGCCCTTCCCCGTGCCCAAGCCACCGTCATTATAACAATATAATGATCATAATATAATTGTATAGATATTTTCTATGTATGTAATATGTATCTAGTATCAGAAATAAAAAAGATTTGGTTTGATTTATTTATAATTCCTTTTTTTTATTAATTTTCTTCTTTGTTTACAGATCTTTATCCAGATCTTAAATAGATTTACGTTCTAAAATGGTATTTAAAATTTTTGTTTGCTCAATTATTGTATAAAAAGGCATAAAAGGCATTTATTTTTCTCTTTTTTTTTCTCTAAATTGATTCCTTTAGAATTCTCTTTGATGTCATTTCTTATAACTAATAGAAACTACTACCGCTTCGGAAACAAATGGCGCTCTGACAGAGAAGAAGAGGCGCAAGAAACTATCCCAATTTATCTGTTAGTGAAGTAATAAATGAATAAATTACTTAATTTACAAATGGTTATCCCTCTCATTCCATTAGTAGGTTAGGGGTTCACTTAGCAAATTTTAAAACCACCCAACGCCCTGGAGAGGTTTTAAACAAACACCCCTCCCCAAAATCACGTGTATTATTTGTACGATTTACTTAAATTTTGGTACACTTTTGAGTTATTGATTGGGGTAAATCATTCCAAACTTATTAGAATTATTAGAGATACGCAATTTTACAATATTATTTTGCCCCAAACTAGGCATAACCTGTGCTACGGGTTGTAAGTTAAGGTAATACGATATTCTTACAAAGCGGATGGTTCAGGACGCTCCATAAAATCTTCTCATCCCAAATACCACCATGCTAAGGGGCCGTCAAATATAATTTGAGACCTGAAAAGGACTATTGTGAAAATTTTATTGTGGACTTTCAATCAATGAATCAATCAAAAATATTTTAAATCACATAACATTTAAAATATGTCATAAATTTATACTTCAGCTCATTCGGATGGCAGATTCCCCCAGAGAAAAACAAGCAAGAAACTATAAGGTTGTTTTTTCAAAATAGATTGATACCAGTTCTTTTTTAACTATATATATTTTCAATTCTGAAACAGACATGTAACAGCCCAGCAGCTCAGTCCCAAGGGTATTAATAATTAGGGTACAACAACATACATTATACATATCCTAAAGAGTCTATTTAAAACAACCTAACGTAACGACTTTGTCACTATGCAATTTTCGGACGATGCGGTATTCAGAGCCGGTTCTCTGAAAATTATGACTTTAACCACTTAGCTATACATCCAAATGGTGCACGATTCAAAAATAATCAACCCTCCATCCATGGCTGCATCTCCAGGATGACCTGTTCAACTTATAAAATTGTATATCTGGAATTTCACTAGAGATGCCAGTCATTGAAATATTCTTTTTTAATTTACCACACTAATACTGGAACTAAAATATATACACAAATTAATTTTGTATATTCAATTCTAAAATCACATAGTAAAAACAAATTCTAAGTTAAGTATTTATTACAACACTTAATAGGCAGTAAATAAAACAATAAAATAACGCTTAACCCCTCAAATCAGTCAGATAACCCCAATTACATGAAACCTGAATCAAAACAATTATCCGAATCGAGACATGAAGTTTATGATATCATGCGTTTATTTACACCGTAAACACAGCCCTATTACATGAAAGAGACGCACATACGATCACTTACAAGTGTGAGTGGGATAGATAGCGTCAATAGCCCCGCCTATATCACAGCAGGCGTCAAACTTTCGCTTCAGTCCCCAATCTGGTTCAACATCAGTGCTTCCTCGCATGCCTTTAAAACCACATCATAATTAGTGCTAGTGCCAATATGAACTTTGAGCAACATAACGAAATATCGACGTCTTACAATGACAATAAATACGAAAAAAACGATTATTACTACGTCAAAGAAGAGAATTTCGACAAATATAGGCAAAGAGCTGACGATCAAATTAATACGCCGTTCTCCGTGAAAGATATATTGAACATAAACCAGACTTATTGTGATCGGACTGACGTTTGGAAACAGGAAAGATGCCAAGAACAGGAGAGATTGTATCAACAAAGCGCTTATTGTCCGGATTATTTTAACCAAATGTATCCGTATGTTGAAAATTGGAACGAGGCTTATCATGAGAATAAAATGGATGATTATTACAGCTATAATTACGCGAATATATATCATCAGAATCATGAACAGTTTTCGGATGTACAGGTGCCCAGGGTGGATGTGGAGCTACCTCCACCTCCTGGTGTTATAAGCGTTGATGAGAGGGAAATACCATCGATGAGTTCTCCATCATCTTATTTACAAGCGGACGCGAAATTTGCACCAATATCAAGGAAAACTAGTGAGTATTAAAATGCCTTTATATAATTGAAATTGGTTTGTTTGTTTTTTTTTTTTATGGAAGAAGAGGTGATCACCGCAGCCCATAGTCTCTTGTAACACCATAATCACAAGAGCATTGCCGATTTTATAAAGCGACGAATAAACGTAAGTACACATGAATTGGATAACCGAAAACTCATGACGGGCGAGGATTGTACGGGAAATATGAAAATGTTACTTTGTCTGATTCTTAAGCATGTTAAGGGTTCAGTACTCAACTAGAAATTATGGGAATATTCTTTCTTGTTGTTATGGATATAGAAAAGGACAAATGGTAAATTTATTCCTGTAATTAGGAAGAATGCCAAAATATATAGGAAACGGATGACGTCGAGAGCAGAAGCTAATAGCATAAACAAAATTAAATAACATACTCTATGTGAATGTGGAGCGTCCATCAACTCTATGGTTTTAAATAAGGTTTTAAAAACTATTTTCCCACAGCGATCTATGGAATCACCATTGGGCGAACAGGAGGGATGTTCACTCTATGTTGAGTCCAGTTTATTATTTCCTTTTATGATAAAAAGCTGAAAAGAGTGTCCATTAGCACTATTCTTACCGTTTCTATTATGGAGAAGACAGTATGTTCTTGTGTTCTTTATACTTAGTACATGTTAGTCTCACTATAAAGTACATTAGCTTTTCACTACACTAACTCAAAAGTTTAGTTCTTTTGAGTCTTCTCACTATGTGGTTCAAGTTGGGTATGATATTGGAACCTTCAAGTAGAGACTATACAGCTATCTGAAATGTCGGTAATGGTCATGTTATTCCTCTGGTGATGCGTAGATAAAGGTTTCATACTTCAAAAATTCAAACCCTTATAAATTTTTCTTCTTATTCACATGTTACCTAGGTGTCTTATCTTAATTAATCTTTTTAGTTAAAATTATAAATCGTTCAGCTTATTCTAAATAAGATCACAAAAATGAATCTTAAGAATTGATTAATTAAAATTGATTAATATAATTTTTTTTAAGGGACAAATGAACAAGTAGCCCGATGGTAATCGTAAATCATCCTCTTGCAGCACCAAAGATAAAATATAAAAGTAATAATGAGGTGTACTTGTTTTTTCTGTCTGATCTAGCTACACTACCGAAAATATTTTATTCAGCAATTCTTTATAATTTCAATAAAGTGCTTTAATCATAAGTAACTTAAAAACTTTTTACCTTTAGAAATGTAAGTGCCGTATATATATTTGATGTTTAATTATTTGTACGTCCACAGAGATACCTTGCCTGACAAAGATGGAAAAAAGAGACAAAAACGCAAAAAGAAAACCCAGAATCCTGTTTTCGCAGACTCAAGTCCATGCGTTAGAAGTCCGCTTCAAAGCTCAACGCTATTTAACCGCTCCTGAACGAGAACAGCTAGCAAAAACGCTAAATCTATCGCCAACACAAGTTAAAATATGGTTCCAGAACAGAAGATATAAGAGTAAACGACTGAAATCCCCAGAGGTATCAACGTCTACAGACGCAAAACCCAGCAAGGGTAGAAAACTTTATAAACCAGAAACAAGGGAAAGTAGTTTACAATCATATAGTTTTAAGGCTCAGAATCAAATGAATTCGTCAATGTATTTCGACGATAGTACCGCGTATGAAGACACTGAGAGATATTACAATCCGCGGTTACAAATTCAAGACACGACTCCTAGTTATATAGATTCAAAAGATTGCAAAGATGGTGATATGAAGAAATATTACTCAGCAAATTTTGTCTGTTAGTTCATTTACGCGCGTTTAGACTAACCCCCTTATTCATAATAGTCTGCTAACTTAAAGCATTGCTAATTCTCACTCTGTCTTCTTCTATTGGCCTAAGTCAGAATGAGAAAAAACACTCCTTAGCGGCTGTTTAAAGTAAGCGGACCATTATGAATAAGGGGGTAAAACAATAGAACTTTTACGTCAAATAGGTGAAAGTTTTTTTTTTAAATAAATAGATTTTTACAATTATACAGCTACCAAAGATATAAAGTCAATATAATGAAGTTTGATACATACAAGAAATGTATTTTACGAAAACAAAAACATTAAAATGATCAAAAAATGTTTATTGGCTCTTAAGTTATTGATTTTAAACGCAGTCAAGTCACGGCTGTGAGTTGCGATTTATTTTGAATGACTTTCAACTATATTATCTATTCAAAGAGATATTTTTCTTAAATAAAATACTTAGTAGAAAGCGGAATTTATTTTAACGCGATGATGAATGTATTTTGATGTTTTTGAATCAACTGTCATCTTCGGCTGTATCAAAGTGGTAAAATCGGCTCAATTTCACTAAGGAGGCGCGACCAGGGACTTAGATAATTTAAAATCTAGATAGAGCCTCTTGCTGTTAGGCAACGCATAACACCAGGCCAGGATTATTACTTTAATGCGCAAGACAAGCAACATCCTACACTTGCGATACATTAGTCACTTTGTTTTAGTGTGCGTGAAATTAGAGGCTAACTGTTGGCCCCTAATTTTTTTACGTAAGTATTCACAGTTGTCAATCTGACTAGATGTAAACTTTATCTAGCACCAGGGATATCAAATTATAGTATAACATATACACAATAATGTTTACTTTTGTTTTAAATGTTACTACTTTATGAATATAGAACAAAAAAATGTTGTAATTAAGTTTTAAGTACACATTGTTTTTTTTTTTATTCTTAGATTTTTATACGCTCACTTCAACTTCTAAGTGATACACTGCCGAAACCCACTTTTGCCTGTCTAATAAACTGTATGATAAAACAACAATGAAGAAAGTTCCTACATTTTTGAGTAAACAATCAACAAACGTGTGTCTGTCTAAAAATTTCAAAAGGCCTCAAACATTTAGATAATTCTGTTCCGTCTATTATATTTTAAGTCTAAGATATGGGTAACAAGATATTGAAAAAAAAACTCCTACCAAATAAAACGGTGTTATAACCGGACTGACTGCCAAAGAGTATTATTATTTTTATTATTAATCGAATGCCAAGTGCAATTTATATTATTATCAATGTTCAGTATTTTTAGATTTAAGATAATTGTAAATAAAGAATATAAGAAGACTGATTTATGATTTTTATTTAAGTCTTAACTTATTTTTTATACTCTTTATTATTCGTTGAATATGTAATGAAATCATTCACCACCTTAGATGCAATCTTATCTAATATAAAAAATTCTCATGTCGCGGTGTTTGCAGTTAAACTCCTACGAAACGGCTTGACCGATTCTCATGAAATATTGGGTAGGTCTGAGAATCGGACAACATCTATTTTTCATCCCCCTAAATGTTAAGGGTGGTCCACACGAATTTATTTTTTATTTTTTTACATTTTTTTTTTTTAATTTGTTTGATTATGAGTCAGCATTAAAAAATACATCCAACTTCAAATTTTCACCCATCTACGATCAACAGTTACTTTTGTATCGCGATTTTAATATCGGCAATACAACGTTTGCTGGGTAGCTAGTATGTATATAAAATTCTCGTGTCCCTGTGTTTGTTACCATAATCCCCCGAAACAGCTAAGCAAATTTGTTTTCAAATTTGTATGTATATCGGGTAGGTATGAGAATCGGCCAACATCTACTTTTCATACCCCTAAGTGATTAGGTACACCCACCCCTAAATATATATTTTTTTATTTTTTTTGACTTTTTTTTTATTTTTATTTTATTATGATTCAACTTAAAATTACATAAAACTTCAAACTTTCACCAGTCTGCGATCAACAACTATTATTTGTATTGCGATTTTAATATTATTCTATTCAATCCACAGATACGTAATAGAGTTGTAATATGGTAATCGACCTTTCACCTTCGCACGACACGCTACAAGTTACGATATCATCCCCACCATCTGGATGTGTGGCGGTCCTCCACAGTGCGGTTTTCAAGGAGCTTCTTCCTCGTACCACGAAGCTGTGGAATGAGTTTCCTTGTGCGGTGTTTCCGGGACGATACGACATGGGTACCTTCAAGAAAAGCGCGTACACCTTCCTTAAAGGCCGGCTCCTCCTGAAAGAAGGCTCTTGTGATTCCTCTGGTGTTGCAGGAGGGTGTGGGCGGCGGTGATCACTTAACACCAGGTGACCCGTACACTCGTTTGTCCTCCTATTCCATAAAAAAAAAAAAAAAAAATCGAATATAATGATTATTGCAGTACGACAAATTTTATGTACGATATATTTGGTAGGTCTGAGAATCGATTGTCATCTATTTTATATACCTCAAAAAAAATATATTACTTTATATAGCAATACAGCTAGTAATTTCATAATTTTAACCTTATCAAACAAGGAGACGCATACGGCGCACTGCTTATAGATCGCGTAAACAATTTTGGTCTTTTAGTTGGCAAAGAGTTTAGTAAAATGCGTTTTGTAGAATGTCATGTCGTCAAGAACATTGGGATTATTAAAAACATCAACACGCATATCTAAAACATACCAGTGGGAGGCTCCTTTGCACAGGATGCCGGCTAGATTATGGTTACCACAGTACGGTGAAGCAGTAATGCATTATTGTGTTTGTGTTTGCTAGTGAAATTACTGGGCAAATGAGACTTAACATCTTATGTCTCAAGGTGACGGAAGCAGTTGTAGTGCTGCTCAGAATTTTTGGGTCTTTCAAGAATCCTGAGTGACACTGAATTGTAATGGGCAGGACGTATCAGCTGAACGTCCGGCTCGTCTCGTCCCTTATTTTCATAAAAAAAAATACCTGATAATAATATCTAAAGATACCTAATCATATTATAAATAATAAATATATTTTTTTACAAAAGGTTTAATTAATAGCAATCTCATCTATGAGGGAGACTGGTTTGTGTCATAGGTCAGGGATAGAAATAAATGATGAGTGATGCAATAAAAATACTCATACGTCAAATACTACGCCTTACACGAGTAAGTCAAAAAAGTTAATGTAAATTAATACGTTAAAACATGAGTTATTGAGCACACACCGTAAATAAATAAAGATATTTTGCAAGCATTTTATTACCGATTATAAAAATATAAAAACTTTAATTTTAAAACATGAAGCCAGAGTTTCTCCAAATAGGATCATCCTGCCACCACAAGTACCGTCCGTTCATGAGATGACGCATGGGCCAGCCATCGAATCCTATTATTTATAATATACATACATATATACATATTTTAGGCTAGGGAATAACCCGTCCCACGTCGCCGCCGCAAGCAGTTACATTTAAGCGAGCATGACGAAGCTTGTCACGAGAACTCAATGAAATAACAAAAAAATGTTCATCTACATATTATGCAATACCTACTCACAAAATTTTCGATCAACTTTTTTTTGTTCAAGTACATGTAGTCCGAAACATTTGAATGGTTTTTTTTTTCAAAAAGTGTTGATTTTAAGAAAAAAAAAATGGGTATTGGTGTACTAATAAATTAATTATTTCATAAGTTAAAGATTTTATTAAAATGTATAGATTTTTGAATCTTATTTGAACCGTGGTGGTGGTCCAAAGGCTGCACAGTCTCATTTCATAGTTTTTTATTTTACTTTATTTGACAAACCAACAATATTCATGCACAAATGTAAAAATATCAACAAGGAGACTTAACCGGCATGTACAAAAGATTTAGAGATATACAAATTACCTATTTAAAGTAGTGTAACAAAAATAATAGTAATTTCTACAAATTAGCTCCCTTACGCAGGGAGTCAAAGACATTAAAGTAAAATAGATAAATGAAAGTAGATTATTTTGAGAAAGTGTTTTAAATTGGCGACAAATACGGTTGATTCAGGAGTTAGATAGAGATATGTTGTTGGTACAAACTGTACATTTAGGGATTTTACAATTGAAATTTATTTTTGGTTATAATGAAGTATCCGTTTTATTATTAACTATTTTATGAAGTAGCATCGCATTAAGATGCTACTAAGTTGTTTAATAATAGGTTGCAACCAAAGATCAAGCTTAGCAAGGATCAAGCTTAAAATATTTAGGTTTATCTTTATAAGAGGAATTGACAAGTTTTCTGTTAAATTTAAATTTTTATTTATTTATTTAATTATTTCACACACATAGCAACTATCATTACAGGTATCAGCTAATGCGACAGTTACAAACAAACAAGAATAACAAACACAGCAAACAACAATCAAATCAAACTAAAACTAATCATACAATCAAACTACATTACATTACAAATAATATATCACACTAGAAATAGAAAAAACTTAAACATACTACTATTTACCATAACATACTACATATAACAATACCCTCGTGAGTTCACTCCACGTACACTCAAAAATGTCCACTTTGTTGTGGAGTTCATTTATATGGCGAAGGGCTCTAGTTAAAGGCGACTTTGCCAACACATTTGTTCTCGCCATCGGAATAAAAGTCTATGCAGGAATCGTCTTTGTGCGTCTGTCCGTCCCTAAGCTACAGTCCTCTACTAAACATCAGAAAATTCTATTATCAGTAAAAAATAAATCATACTGTAACATTTAACCATTTTCTACACGGCATAAAAGCTAACAATCATTTTAGTAGCCATCCGTTTGACGGATTTAAGAATTATCTCATTATCTCCCGAATTGTTCCATTTTGTAAGTCACACGGACAACTGGTAATATTTTCTACCAGTGAAACAATGCTGGCGTTAAAGGTACCTTATCAATAAAATTACATCTTTCGTCATCATCTGGGAAACAAATCCGCCATTTTGCATAAGAGTCCGTGCCAAAAATTTACTCGCGCAAGTTTAGGCATTTTATGTTCGTGTGTCAGTTCACGCAGACGGCGCACTGCTCAAACAATTTTGATCTTTTATTTGGCAAAGAGTTTATTAAAATGACTTTATTATTTTTATTACTTCTAAAGACCTTAATACAGTAAAGTACATTAAGTAAGTTTATCTGCATTCAATATGGTAAGTAAATAGATTAAAATTAAATAGAAAAACAGAAATAAACAGAATTTATTTACTATGTCTTATCTTTAGAAATGTTAATCATATTTTGCTTAGAAACACTTTATATGTAAAATACAACAGAAAACATTTATCCGACGCAGAGAACATAATAACTGTAAACCGGTAATACTAAAATTATATAATATAGCCGCCCGTCACGGCCTCCCACGGATGGAGTTTACGACCATTTAGACCAGACGGCTTATTTTCTTCCGACACATCCAACAAATATCGTGAATGTATACAAAAATGCAAACAAAAACTGAACATATTATATACTAAAACCTTCCTCGAGAACCACGTTATCTATTGGTGTAAACAGAAGAGACGAGACGAGCAGGACGTTCAGCTGATGGTAATTTATACGCCATGCCCATTACAATGCAGTGCCGCATACAATTTTTGAAAAACCCAAAAGTTCTGAGCGGCACCACAGTTGCGGTCGTCACCTTGAGACGATAGATGTTAAGTCTCATTTGCCCAGTAATTTCACTAGCTACGGACCGAACCGTTCAGACCGATACACAGTATTGTATACACATTACTGCTTTACGGTAGAAATAGGCGCTGTCGTGGCAACCACAATCTAGTCGGCATCCTGTGCAAAGGAGCCTCGTAAAGCGTAAAGTAGTTTTTGAGTTTATTGCGAACAGACAGACAGACGCGGCGGAGGAATTTATTCTATAATATGTAGTGAAGTGTATACATTGAGACGCTATCTGGAAAACGCATACACTTTGAAAATAGTAGCGTATAGACATGACACCCGACACTGTGCGACAAAAGTTTAATATTCAAAATACTAAGCAGCTATAGCCAAGCGTGGCTGACTGTTTACGACTTGTCAATCAAAATAGGTCACAGTAACAAATACAAATATTTTTATTTCGTCTCAAAAGAAAAACGTTTTATAAAAAAAAATCATGTACAAGTTACTACATACTGGGTGAGTGTTCTATAGAAATTAGTTTTTTTTTTATGGAATAGGAGGACAAACGAGCGTACCTG
Organism: Leptidea juvernica; assembly: GCA_949711755.1. NCBI lineage: Eukaryota > Metazoa > Arthropoda > Insecta > Lepidoptera > Pieridae > Leptidea > Leptidea juvernica. The sequence goes on along the minus strand of CATIXQ010000034.1, from coordinate 3,487,773 downwards.
GTGTTAAGTGATCACCGCCGCCCACATTCTCTTGCAACACCAGAGGAATCACAAGAGCATTGCCTGCCTTTAAGGAAGGTGTACGCGCCTTTTTTGAAGTTACCCATGTCGTATCGTCCCGGAAACACCGCACAAGGAAGCTCATTCCACAACTTTGTTGAACGAGGGAGAAAGCTCCTTGAAAACCACACTGTGGAGGACCGCCACACATCCAGATGGTGGGGATTATATCCTAACTTGTGGCGTGTCGTGCGAAGGTGGAATTCGGCGGCTGGAATCAGGTGAGACAGCTCTTCGGAATGCGTGACGGTTATTGAATAACGGAACTAAATTACTTTTCAAACTAGTGGTATATATTCATTTAGGTTCTTATTAAGGTAGGCATTCCCTAATTGCCTACATGGAATGCACGCTCCTGTGTAGTCTACATTCTGACAACAATCGACTAGTACATGGCTGAGCTCTAACTCCTAACTAAGTTTGCCTTTGTTTAGGATATTAGTATGCATCGGTCGGTCATTGCATAGTAACGATAGATCCGCTTTCCTTTTCTTTCGCGCTGTATCTCAGTAAGAAATATTATTCTCTCAGTACGCTTTGATCGTCTATGTGCTAGTATTTTGTAGATCTTAATATATGAGACTGATAGCAAGTTTTCCCTTTGTGTTTTTTTTATGAAACGGGAGTACAAACGAGCGTACGAGTCATCTGATGTTAAGTGATCACCGCAACACTAGATGAATCACAGGAGCGTATGCGCTTTATTTGAAGGTAACTATTACGTAACGTCCCGGAAACTCTGCACAAGAAAGCTCATTCCACAGCTTGGTTGTACGTTGAAGTAAGATTCTTGAAAACCGCACTGTGGAGGAACGCCACACATCCAGATAGTGGGGATGATATTCTAATTTGTGGCGTGTCGTGCGAAGGTGGAATTAAGCGGCAGGAATTAGGTGAAACAGCTCTTCGGAACACTCTCCGTGATAAATGCGGTAGAAGACACACAGTAACACAATAAAGCGACGTCTCTATGTAACGCCAAGTGATCCAACTGTTCACAGAGCACTGGGTCCCCGAAAATTCGAGCTGCTCTGCGTTGCACGCGGTCCAGACCTCTGTATTGCTACTCATCAAGAGACGACGGGGATATTTAAAGTCTGTATTTTACTGTTGCTTTGAAAACACCCAGATTTGATTTTTTCGTGAAAACAGGCGTCGAATTCCACATGTCCTCATTTTTGCGGTTCGCGTTATGAAGATAAAAGGTTGATGAGTAAATCTTAATATATATAAATCTCGTGTCACAATGTTTGTCCTCAATGGACTCCTAAACTAATGAACGGATTTCAATGGGGATTACTTCATGGAGTGCAGTTTAGTCCAACTTAAGAGATAGGATAGTTTTTATTTCGATTTGGGACCCATAATTATTTTTATTTCCAATATTTGTTTTGTTTGGACATATTTTCTGTGAGAGTATTTTTGACGCGCAGTTTGACAGTTCTGCTGTGAAACAATTTCATTATAACAACAAGGAGAATATTATTATGTTACAATGAAAAATTATTGACAAATTCATCAAAAACGGTATTTTATTTATTATGTACAGAACAACGTCTGTCTGGTCAGCTAGTAAGAATATATATAAACATGAAATTGATACCAAATTAATTTTATTTTAATATACATTTAATTAACTAAGTTTGCAATATAAAGTTTAGACATATAAGAACTTATACATGCACACATGTAGGGCACTATATGACCTCTTTTTGGCTATTTAAGAATTCATTTAAAACAAGATGCAGATAGAAATCTATACAGAATCACTTTGTTCTCCGCCTCTCCCTCTATCAAGACATTTCCGCATAAACGCGTGGAGGAATCATGTTGGAATAAACATAGAACACTTACGCCTCCAGAACTTTTAAAAACCAATTAATTCTTTGAATCAATAAATCAATTGACCATTTAGGACCCAAGACTTAAGACGCACCTAAAAATCTACTTATAGAGTACTTTTTATTGAACTAGAATCATAATATTTGTTTAAAAGCGAGATCCCGCAACACAAGACACACACACATACACAGAAACGAAAATTATGACAATCAGACAATAATTACACACTACATGCTTACTCATTTACAAGGTTTTAAATAAAAAATTTCACACAAACACATCCTTCTTTTAAAAAAAAGAATTTAACCAGAATTGTTACACGAAGAGCTAGTCATATTGAGCTGCCAATCGTGAGAAGTAATTATGGAAAACAGACAATAACCTCTGAGGGAGTTCAGATAAAGGCATAAAAGGCATAAAAGGCATTTATTTTCTCAAAATTGATTCCTTTAGAATTCTTTTTGATGTCATTTCTAATAACTACTAGATACTACTACCGCTTCGGAAACAAATGGCGCTCTGAGAGAGAAGAAGCGGCGCAAGAAACTCTCCCAGCATTCTTTTTTTTTTGCGCTCTTTTCAATAAAAATATACAATATTGTACAGTCGCTATAAAATAATCACAATCTAGTCCCAGGCTGTCCGATCATTTAGATATTCAGCAGTGGAGTAATAGGATTTACGACAGAGCCATTTTTTTATAAAACATTTAAATTTATTTATAGATAATGCCTGAACAGTGGCTGGGACTTTATTGTAGAAGTGTATACATTTACCCTTAAAGCTATTATGTATCTTATGAAGCCTACTAGAATTAGTTACCAGCAATCCCTTATGTCTAGTGTTATAATAATGAAAATCACTATTAAGAGCAAAAAGGTGACGATTTTTGTGAACATATATTAAATTTTCATAAATGTACTGACAATAAACAGTCATAATATTTATTTCTTTAAATTTTTCTTTGAGAGACTGTCTATAACCAAGCTGATATATAGCACGAACAGCCCTCTTTTGCAGTGCAAACACTATATCAATGTCAGCAGCATGACCCCATAGTAATATACCGTACGTCATGATGCTGTGAAAATAACTAAAGTACACTAATCTAGCGGTCGCAACATTCGTGTACTCTCTAATCTTTCTAATTGCATATGCCGCAGAGCTGAGTCTATCTGCTAGATGGGTAATATGTGGACCCCACTGAAGCTTTTTATCTAACGTGATACCCAAGAAGACCGTAGTGTCCACAAGTTCCAATCTCTGGTCATTTATAAGTACGTTGGTTTGTACCTCCGTACCTACGATACATAACAAGCTGCCGTCAGAAATAAGAAATGCCAAAACATTGACTTCTTTTAGAGCGAGCCTTCAAAGGCATATACTCAATAATTATGAAACGTTTCAATAACTTATGTAGGTTATTTTATGTTTTATCTTTTTGCCTTCCTATTGTATTGCATTCTGTACCTACCAAAATCATTGTTTGTAAGTACACCTACTTTAAGTTTTTAAATATAATTTCTCATGTAAGTGACAATAGGTCTTAATGCGAATAAAGTTATTTAAACCTAAGTAAAGATAAAAAAATTATCCATATGTACATATAATAGATTAGTATAAATAAAAACCGTACATTGCATTTTTTATAGAACACTTACAAACAATATAGAAAAGGAGCCTTGTTGTACTAAACATATTTTAATTAGGACCAATCATCGTCTGGTGAGGTCATATAAAATGATTAAGTGATAGTTAAAATTCATGTATAAATCAATAATCGACAAAGTGCAGTAATTTTTAAAACCAAAAAGCCTCTGTACCGCAATATTTCAATATTTTTTACATTTCAATTTGTAGAGATACTTTTTATCTGAATTGCTACCATACTGCACCGATCCGAAATGCATTTAACAGACGAGCGGTTTTTAAAACGTCTGGTAGGATGTCTTGCATTTAGTTACATTTACTCTCGTTAACACAATGGCGTCACATTTTCTATATAATATTAAATAATAGATAACATTAAATGCGCTTAAATAGTTAAGGTAAACTTTTATTATGTTTATTAATATTACTATTATAATTATGATTAGTTGCTTGATAAAATATACAAAACAAATTTAGTTTTTATCTCAAAATCATAACAAACACTGTGCAAGATGGTAAACATATATAGCGATTACATCGATATTAATTTCACGACTTCTGTCTATACAGTTCGTAAATTATTTGTATGTAAGTTTAGTGAATAAAATAAAAATAAAATAGTCATAATAATTATGTTTCTTAGTTTTATAATATATATATAATCATCTTAAATAATAATCATTTCAAACCAAATCATTTAACTATTATTACTTGTTAGCGTATATTTTTTTCCCCTTAAACTAATATTTACTTTGTGAAAATTATTAAAGCATGTGGTAGATACCTATAATTGTTTGTTATATTAAGCACATTATATTTAGTCCATATTATAAATATATAACGCATCAATGTAAACAAATGTTGGTATTTCTAAATAAATAAATAAATAAACACATTTCATTGCAATTTCAATCAATATTTTAGTCACTTTTTTCTACTGAATGTTCATATATACTGGGATAGTAGTTTAAAAACATTATTTTGTAAATATAATTAAATATTTATTTTCATTGTATGCTAGGAATGTTGGTAGATAATCTTGTTATCACAACATATTATTTTCCTTAAATATTCTTGTAACTTAGATGATAAGATTAGATGATAAAATTAAACATAATCTATACATTGATACGTAACGTGATTTTGGATTACCCTTTCAACAATGTGCTATATTGTACGCGTAGAGGAGATTTTAATAATATTTGAAATAGATAATTTTTTCACGGAAAAAATGCAGAAAGCTAAAAGGAATAATGTTGTAGTATTTATACATATTAATAACTTTTATTAATTCATTCAAACTTCTTCAAATTTTAATTGAAACATTAATCAAACCATACTATTGATAAATAAAAAAACCGCTATATCATTTAAAAATATGGTGGAATCCCTATCAGTGGGTGGGTTACCCACATAGCCACTAGCATAATATTATTATTGTTTAATGTTGAGAAAGGTTATGGTTAGGTGGTAATTGTTAAAAAGAAAATAACTTTTTCATGATTGTCGTTTCCTTGAAAAGGTCATGAGCAATGTTATTTTGATTTGGGTTGAATGTTGATTGAAATAATCAAATTGTGATGTTGATGATGATGATAAAGATCTGCTTTCTTTTTCACCCACTTCGCTACACATACTCTTTTTCTTTCATTCTATAGCTTTCTTTGACCGTCATCTATCATAATATGTACTCCCGGATTTGTTTAGTCACCGTCCTGTTCCCAATTTTGTTTGTTATCCCATCATTCCTTTTATACATACTATCTTTATCTATTATACAATATTACAACAACTTAAAATATACAATTCAAAATAAAAGAAACAAGCAAAAAATCACTTAAATTCTGATAAAATGCAACTTTTAAATTCAATATGCTAAGATAAAATAACCGCTCGTTCACTCTGACACTGCCACTAATTTCCCCATATATGGGCGCCGGCGCCAACCAGATAAGATATTGATCCTAACACGTGTCTATTAACTTTGGGAACCGAACCTGTAACCGATGGGAATACACCCCAACACCTGTTTTTAAAAGCTTTAGTAAGCGTGCGGTGTTTTTCTAATAAGTAGTTTATTGCGCTTTAAATATTAAAATTTTATGGATTTACAATAACTCTAACACGAAACTGTTGGTTTTAGTGGCATTAGAGATAATTTAATGTTAATTTTATCACTTTTTCCGGCAGTTCTTGCTAATGTAGACGTAAATATGAGTATTGAGTGTTGGGTCAAGGATTTGTATGATCGTAAGGCATACTTTTTATAATTATTCAATACTAGCTAACCCGGCATACTCTGTCAAAAGAAAAAAAATATATATAAACCATAGTATTCAAGCGTAATGTACCTAGTCTAAAGCCAACAGAAATAAATGATTTTATAGTAGTAATAAAATGATTACAATAATTATTTCGTTGTTCTTGCAATGAAATAATATAACAGCAGAACTGTTAAGCTTTGCGTCAAAAATTTATCTAATGGAATTATTCACACAGAAATAAAATTTGAAATTAAAAAAAATTATGCTCTCGAATCGAAATAAAGTTATTCTTATTCCAAATTTTTATCCAAAATTTGATTAAAATCGGTTGATTATATAAAGATTTTATCGCGGACTAACAACATGACCATGAACCAGACAATAACCGTGCATCATTATCCTCAAATATATACATATAATCTACTATACTATAGTAAGCCCTCTTTGTCAAAGAAACTTTAATATATTTCTTTAAAATGAACTCAGTGAGTCCTAGTATATTGTCTCGTATTTTATTGTACAATTGAATACCTTGGCCTATGAAGGAGCCCTTAGCTCTAGCCAACTTATTAATTTATTTATTTATTTATTTATTTATTTATTTATTTATAGGACAACCAGTAGTTGTTACATTCTAATATGCTTAAAATATATCAAATATGAACAAATAATGAGTTGAATGTACAACAAATTAAGGTGTCACAACATGCACAGTCTTTGCTTCCGTGACACCAAGAAAACAATTATATAAAATAAAGCAAAAATTATAAAATCAAGATATGAATTTGAAAAGAAGGAAATAAAAGAAGAAGAAGAATATTAATCATATTTTGGCGCCTAACAATCTCGTAATATTTTTTTTAAAAGCAGGTAAAGAATCTTTAAAAATATCTACTTCACCACAGATGGAGTTATAAGTTCTTGATAGACGTGACGTTAATCTAAACCTAGTTAAGCTAAAATGTATCTACTTTCATAACATTATCAAGAATAAATTGAGAGGCAATAGTTAGTGTTCATTTTTCATAATTATATATACAAGAGGTGGCAAACGGGCAAGAGAAGTGACGTGATGGTCAAGAGATGCATTTCTGGCCTTTAAGATATGCTCTTTGCCTGAAGGTCCCTGAGTCGTATCAGTTAAGGAAAATTGCAGCCGGTAATTGATTCCACAAAGTGGCAGTGCAATGCAGGAAGTTTCTCGCAAGCGGGTGGTTATGGAATGCCAGACGTCATGATGCGGATGGAATTTCGCATTTTGAAGTGATGTCCGGTGGTGGAATTCGGCTGCTGCTTAAAACGCTGAGGACTCAAGCCTATCGAAGATTTTTTTATGAAAATAAGGGACGAGACAAGCAGGACGTTCAGCTGATGGTAATTGATACGCTCATGCAGTGCCACTCAGCATTCTTGAAAAGCCCAAATATTCTCAGTATCACTATAATTGCGCTCTTCACCTTGAGACATAAAATGTCAAGTCTCATTTGCCCAGTAATTTCACTAGCTATGGCGCCGTTCAGACCGATACACAGTAATGTTTACAGATTACTGCTTCATGGCAGAAGGCGCCGTTGTAGTACCCATAATCTAGGCGTCATCCTGTGCAATGGATCCTCCCACTAGTATGGTGATGATGAATGGTGGTAACTTGATCGTAATTGATTTGAGGCCCTCTTCGTCACATGCAGTCGAATGGAATAAGCTGGTTCTTGTTGACGCTATCCCAAGAGATGTTGGTACAGCCAGAATAAAAGGCAGGCATTCATACAACATATCATTGATATGCAGAAGAAACAGTGTAGGGGATAGTATGCAGCCTTGCGGGACACCAGCGTTTATGGGTAGTCGGAGCATGCATAGTGGTGAAATGATTCTAAATAATAAACATAAAAAATTATCCAGGTTTTGTAGACTAAACCTTTTGCGCTTATTTATGTATTTTTTATATACGTATTTATCTAAATAATACTATATTCACAGCATAGCAAAATTATCAACAAGAACCGGAAAAGGGAATCGCTTCACGTCATTTCTGGACCACACAAATAATTGGACAGAAACACGTCACATAATACAGCGAAAAAATATTTCCACAAACCTATTTAAATAGATTCTCTGAGAATCAAGTGAACACTAACTATTGGTAGAGTTAAATTACAACATAAGTCACAAAGCAATCATTTAACAGAACTCTATAGATAGAACTAGTAATGATTATCCAATATACAGCGTGTATTTAATACGACGGCCGAGCACGTGGGTGTTTGATGTATTAATATTGGTGCTTTTAAGGTTATCAGTGTGGGGAAGGTGCTCTGGCCCGATAGACCGACACTACGGCCCTGGCTGTACACCCACAGGATGTTATGGTTTTATAATATTTTAGAAATAAACTAGATCTTCGTCAGGATTTTCAGCAATTGAATTTAAAATACTAAATTATAATTATAACTCAGCTTAGGAGATTTGTGTACTTATTTAAAGAATATTTCATGCATGTTATAAACTCAATATTATTCCATGCGTCCATTCATGTAGTGTCGTAAATATATTATCTTAATACTGCGGAAGGACTCAGCTGACAAAAATTTCATAATACCATAACCTAATGATCTATGCTTACATAAATATTTAACATTTCAAATATTTAAAGAATTTTTCCATTAGTTTCTTCAATAATATATATTATTATTTTTACATACTTATATATTTTATATGTGTACAGCTTAATATATCTAGCAATTTACGAAAGACATTTGATTGACGTAATAACATTTTAAATTGATTCACAAAATAAAAGTTTTTTTATGGGAATGGCCGACAAACGAGGGTAAGGGTATAATGATGTTAAGTGATCAACGCTGTCCACTTTGCTCCTGCAACACCAGATGAATCACAAAAGTGTTACCAGCCTTTTAGAAATATTTCGGACAATGAGCAGGACAAACTTGTGAAATGAAGGACAAACCCTTAAATTAATACGATGATTTACTATTCTTACCTAGCGTCTTTCAAGCTCCTTGCAATTCTAAGTTGAGCTTTTTACAACCTAAAAATAAGAATAGCGAGGTAGCCTTAGGGCCTTAGAATTCAACAGTAGTAACTTTTTAGTTGATTGTATTACATTTATCAAGTGTCCATTTAGGACACTCTAAGATAGGTGCCACGAAACTGTGGAGTAAAAGAGCAACGAAGTAGAAATACTAGCAAAGAAAAACGCAGAAAAAGCGTCGGTGTCACAATAAGTTGTATCGTTGACTCTCACCACGGAATCCCGGGTTCGATCCTCGCCCGCCACGTACCAATGTGTTATCGGTTTTTAAATTCAATCGATGCCTTATAAGATTGGTACAGTTCTTTTTGTTCTTCCGGTGTTAAAAGAAAGTATGGGCTGCGGTAATCACTTAGCAAAAGAAAGTCAAACCTTTCAAAAGTTATAAAAGGTTTACATATTTACATACACACATACATACACACATAGTGACACCCTCGCGAGAGTACTTAGGAAAGCTTCCTGGGACCTCAAAACGTCGAGATCTGATGAAAATTCGATTTTTGCAAAACGGAGTAAAACCAACAATTTCTTTGAAATTTTCCAATTTTCTTCGCGGGAAATTAAAAAAAAGAAAACCCCTAAAAGATTCGGGAGAATACAACAAATAAACAGGTCAAGCTTGGGTTAGACTCTCACAAGAACGGCTCCATACTATGTACTTTTTAGATACTTTTATTTAAAGAAATGTGTTATATGTTGTAAGGTGACACGGAAACAAATTATGGATGCCTTTAAATTAAAAGTGATAGAATTTACCGTTGTGGTGTACAGCATTACTAAGCCCCGTATACTGCGTGGAGCTCGTTAGCTTTTATTTGGAAGGCGGACTCCTGTTCCACTCTCACTATAGTGCAGGACAAATAATGTTCACGCACAAAGAATCAATGAAAGAAAACAAAACATCTGTACATAAGCAAAATTAAGGGAATGTTTATAATATTAAAATATAATCATTACACTAAAGGCTTTTCTAACGTACGTATTCATTATTAATATGTAAAAATGTTTTATCTGTTTGTATGTTCTGGCTTATTTCTGAGAGGGTGAGTGGTATTTTATCGGGACTCTCACTCACAGCTGATATTTTACGAAATAAATAAGGTTACTTTTATTTTAGAACAAGAATTGGGATGTGGTCAAATTATATAAAAATGTTGATCTGAAGATCAGATTGGCACGTAAAAGATGTATATGACAAGGTTACAGGCGGCATTCATTATTGAATAAATATAAATAATTTGTAATTAGTACTCTTACTTAGTTTTCAAAACAGTTTTGCACGTGGCAATGCTTTCTGTAAAACAGAACACTTTTCTTATATCACTAAACTTTTACTCATATTCTATATTTTTCTTTCTATTCCCCTTTTTTCTTCACATGGATACCGAACTTATTATAATTTTGTTGCATAACTTCTTTTTTTTAATCCTCTGTATGTGCCTAGTCCATTTCGATTTACTCACTGTATTCGTCATAGATCCGCAAGTGTATCTTTTAAAATAATTTTCAAAATTGTATGCAATAATTAACCATCTTTCACAAAAGTGGGTTAGCAAATTTTTTAGAACTCACGATTTTCAATAGGATAATTAAATTCGATTTTTAAAAGTGCTGGATTAATATTTTGTCCAGCGGTGTACGCTCGTTTCTCAGCGTTATCAGCGTTCGGTACATGTGCACAGTTTAATGTTCCCGTTCTGTTTTATTAAACTAATTGCCGACCCGTGATCTTCGTACAACGTGCTACGATTCAATACTCACTTTCGTTTGACCTTTCTTTTTTGATGGTAGCCACCACCAGGCGATCGTGGGGATTATCTTAGCACCATTAAATCGTTGTCTTGCACCTATAGTACAGGATATGCCTAGTTTGCGGCAAGATAATTTTTATTAAAATGTGTCAATATTATTTATTTATTAAACATAAATATTGATTTATAAATTATAAAAAAATATTTTCTTTTGAATTCAGGAAAATTCTTGTTAGTTTGATTTTACTCAAATTTTTACTTTTGTTTGCTTTTGTTGTTATTACAAACTTCATGAAACTCTTGCCGTATTAGCCATTATAAAAATTAAAAAGTCGTGTTATTATAAAATTAAATAATTTATAAATTGATGCCGAGGGATAGATAAAGTATGATTTATCACTCCTGAGGGCTAGTCAGAACTTATGATAGTCCATCTTTTTATAGTAGGACCCATTGAGCACAAATTCAAGAAATATATTAAAGCTTCTTTGACAAAGAAGGCTAACTATAATATAGTAGATTATATATTAGATAATGATGCGTGTTTTTTGTCTGGTTCTGAGCATGCCACCTAAAATTGTATAATAATATATTAAGTAGGCTATTTTGCTGTATGATTTAAAAGATGTACCGGGAGTTTCTTGTCAGATTTCTCCCCATGTCGAATATTAAAATCTGAGAACTATTTTTAGAAACCTTCTTACAAAAAATACAGATAACTTTGTCATCGTTGGCATGAAATAGAACTCTTCAAATTAGTTGGATAAAAATAAAGTTTAATTCAATCGTTCACCGTTCGTTCACGAATATTGTCTATGGTTCCGAACTTCATGCGATATGTCCGAAAACAAAATAGAGTAGGGTCACTACCGATACATCGATTAAATTTCGTTCGCTTACGAAGTTTCGTTTCAGAGAATGAGAGTAGACCCCTTGATGTAGCTTTATGACGTTTACAAATTATATACCTATATACTAGCTTTTACCCCCGACTTCGCGTTGAATAGTTACTTTGGGCAGTTTTTTTTTTATCTTTTAGTATAATTTTTCAAATAATACACATACAAACTTCTCTTTCCGTTGCTGGCAGCGCTCTTCTATGATACAGCGCATATCCCTTGTCATTGTGGACAGTCTCTTTTATAGTATTTCCCTGTGAACTTTAATCTCCTATATCATTCCCATGTAGGTCAAAGTTTCAATAATGCTTGAACAAATGTTTTTTAATTATTTCTTATCAAGTGTCTAAATACAAAGTTTCATGATTTTATCTTCGATAATGACAAATTTCCATACAAACTGTCATCCCCTATTTCAACTCCTCTATTTATTTATTTTTCTAAAAAAGGTAGCCTATGCCGTTTTTCAATATTTAGTCAATATCTGTACTAAATTTTATCAAAATCGGTTCGGTGGTTTAGGCGTGAAAGTGTAACAAACAAAGTTACATTCACATTTATAATATTAGTAGTCAGTTGTCAGATTTTGGCGACATATCTCCTGAGGATGCCTCGTGGAGAGACGAAACACGTGTCGAATTGTTTGGAGACAAATATTGGCGGAACTAACACTAAAGAAAACTCAAAACATGGATGAAATTTGGATAATTATGGATTTCCGCAAAGTAACGCCTACTTCAATAAATATTAGTGGGGATTATGGTCACCCTATGGTAAATAAATATATTTGTTAGAGGTGTATGTTTCATTTGATGTTACCTTGTGGTATGTGATCATTGGCACCCACACAGTTGCACTTGACACTGTTTTACACCACTTCATCAATTTGAGAAGTGTAGCCGGGGTTTTAGGTGTACTTTCGTCCTGAAAACACCGCTCAAGAGGCTTTCTTTCGTAGTTTATTTATTTTATATTAATTAACTTAAAAGTAATAATGTGGATAAGAGTTATAAGCTACCACAGCATTCATAATTTTTACTACGGTTTTAAGACTGTAATTATAACAATTTATAAACTGAAATCTATAATTATTGTAGTATATAATTTAAAAATATAAAATGAATTATGAAGACAAGGTTTCTAAATCACTTGTGTTAATTTTGTATTTTCTCTTTATATTCAGTAAGCGACAAGAAGAATTAGTTTAGTTGTGTTTTTTTACGAAATTAAGGGACGAGACGAGCAGGACGTTAAGTTGATGGTATTTGATACGCCCTGCCCTAATAGATGACAATTTGTAATCAATGCCGTGCCGCTCAGGATTCTTGAAAAACACAAAGTTCTGAACGGTACAATAGGCTCGTCACATAAGATGTTAAGTCACATTTGCCCAGTAATTTCACTAGCAACGGCGCACTTCAGACCGAAATACAGTAATGTTTACACATTACTGCTTCACGGCAGAAATAGGCGCCGCACCCTTAATCTAGCCGAAATCCTGTGCAAAGGAGCCTTCCACTATTCAAGACATGATTGTAAATTAGTATTACTTGTTTTACGTCAAAAGCTAAGACAGTCGAAAAAGTATGCCTCAGACCTGAGCGCATTTTTTTTTAAATAAACACTTTGCAATATAATATCGTAGCATAAATACAAACAATAAATTTAAAATTATATTTGTATGTTTGTATATTTTCTGTGGACTCTGAAACTGTTTAAACTGAATCGATGAAATTTTCATACAATGTTCAGATTAGCTCAGTGAGAGTTTCTCTAGAGTTGGGTACCGACTAGAGATGCATCAATTTTTTTTAAATCATTATATAATAGTACAAATTCAAATATAAGCTTGTTTAACATTAACAACCGATAGCCATAAAAGTTTCTACGTTAGTTATCAGAGGTAAATAGTAATCATGGTACATTTAATACCGATTTTTAAGAGTTCCCTTGGGAGCGGTATTCTTATTTAAGGCGGATGATGTCCGTGGATAGAGTAGATAATTTATACGTCTAGATAGTCTCTTACTGTAAGACAACCGAAAAAAATAGGCAAGGTTTAATACTTTAGTGTGAGTGACAAGCTACGTCTTACACTCGCGGTTTGTGTGACACTTTGTGATAGATAGATAGATAGACCCTTAATTGGATACCATACAGACTTAAAAATAAAAAAATATATAAAATAAAGATCTTAATCTAATTACAGTCAAGCTAAGTACGAAATGGGCGGTCTTATCGCTTGAAACCATCTCTTCCAGACAACCCAAAAAACAAAACAGGATACAATAGGTATATTATAACAGGTCTCCTGAAAAAACGTCTCTAAATATTCCTTTACATAATCTAAGTTATATAATAATTACAATAGTATTACATACATTCTTATGTTTAATCTAAAAAAATAAGACATAAAAAATGTTAATATATAAATATATATAAATTATTACGTGACACGTTGTATGTCCGCGATGGACTCCTAAATTAATGAACGGATTTAAATGGGGATAACTTCATGGAGTGCAGTTTAGTCCAACTTGAGAGATAGTATAGTATTTATTTCGATTTGGGACCCATATTTAATTTTATTTACGATATTATTTTCTGTGAGAGAATTTAATGGCACACGGTTTGACAGTTCTGCTGTGAAACAGTTTCATTATAACAACAAGGAGCATACGTTACGAAATAATTCTTGATGTTATGAAAAATTATTGACAAATACATAATAAACAGTATTTTTTTTATTCGGGTCAGCTAATACTATATAAATACCTTAAATACAATAGTTTCAAATTAATAACAGTATTATACGCACTGACAGTTATATAACATCTGTTATACTTGTGAAATAGTGTTTGGAAAGCATGAATCGATTCTTAATACAGAGTGGCAAACTATTCCACAACTTCACTGCAGTTAAAGCAAAAGACTTCTCGTAAAATGAAGTATTATGAGGATGACAGTGTAAGATGAGTGTGTTGGAAAATCTGATTTAGTAAAGGTAAAACGATCTTTTATATTATAAACGATTATATAGATATGAAGTAGACAAGGTATGGAATATAATAATATGGAACAACTTATGAAGGTGGATTGGTGTTAGTGTGCGTGCATTGCTCAAAATAGAGGTTTATTGTAGACCTCATTTTTTTTCGAAGCTTTCACAGTTGTCATAGTTTGTCTACGGCCGTTTCCAAAACGTATATCTAGTTACGGATACATTGCTGTCACCGTTTAATGACAAGATCTTATCTATCCATAGTTATGTCTAATATAATAGTCCAATGCTTTATGCCGATAGGTTATTGGAATGTAAGTAAGCGTATATGTCTACCTCTAGTAAGTTAAGCTAAGGATAGATAGGTTATTGAAAACGGCCGCTAGGCGTACAAGTGATCTTAGGTAAGCCTCTTAGAATAATATCAGTGTGTAAAAGCAATTAAGAGGAAACATACGTGTATCTAAGGGCCAGAACGACAAGGATGGCTTCATTAACGTGGATACCGATAGGACAGAACCAGTTTCTGCATCCCGTAGTTCTACGTCTCTCGCTTTCACCACTCCACCAAGGCCTCCGACATTGTTCAGTACTTGATGGAGAAAACAAGGTTCCGGTTAGGGGTCGAAAAGTTGGTGACGCGAAACAGTAGACTTTAATTCCTTTTTTGTTCGCGTCCCGATAGAACATAATATATCGAACTTACAGGACGTGAAGCTATGGCCGAAGTATTATGCAAGTATCGCGGACGTCGCCGACGCCGGTAGAAACCAAAGCCGCGCCTCACATCGCCACGAAAATGTGACATAAATTTAAGTTATATAAATAGAAATGTTAGACTTTAAGGTATATATATGATTTTTTTCTGAAATAAAGTTAATATTATTATTATTTTATTTCAGAAATAAATTACAGGCCTTTTTCAGATTTAAGAATTCTAGAACAACATATCATGGCACTAACGCGGGCTGGTTTTGTTCTCGACAATTTCCTTCCCCAAAAATTAAACAAATAAACAATAAATCTGAACAAACAACGAATGGGAAGGAAATATTCAATGTCGGATTGTTTTGGTTTTTCGCTTACTGTTGACGGATTCCTCAATTATCAGAGCTGGTGAACAATATAACAAGCTTGTTAGAAAACACCCAAATGTGTGATATATTCAATGACTCTCTTGGCTCACTTAAAAATAAAATACTAACATTATTTTAAGTAATACTTAAAACTAATTATAAACTTAGTAACATAAATTAATTATCAAATTTACTTTCATTTGTACTTAGTTCTAAAACACTTACTTTAAATTATTATTAGTCAATGCTGCGCACTTCTCTTATAGTTGTGCATATTAGAATTGTAAATAATGTTAAGCTTTTATTTTTAAATATACTAATATGTATTCTGTTAAAGTGCCTAATAAATAAATTTGTATTCTAGGCGTCTGTATGATTAAGCCGTTTTAAGCACTTT
This sequence comes from Leptidea juvernica, assembly GCA_949711755.1. Lineage (NCBI taxonomy): Eukaryota > Metazoa > Arthropoda > Insecta > Lepidoptera > Pieridae > Leptidea > Leptidea juvernica. Next base: position 3,471,778 of record CATIXQ010000034.1, on the reverse strand, counting down.
TTAAAGTACTTTAGCACTACAATAAGAAAATATTAAAAAGTGTAAAACAGAGACCTGTGTGTCTCTTAATGATAATCCAAATCTTATTCAGAAATAATTTTGATGTAGGGTTAAAATAAAGGATAGAACAGTCGAGAATGTTTGTGTGGAAAAATGGCTGGTAAATTTCCTCAGAGTCAAAGTCAATTAAACATTATTAATTAGGCTTAAACTAATCACTTTTGAATCGTTACTATAAATATTTCTTTTAAATAGCCGAATGGTTAGTGACCCCGACTACTAAGCTAGAGGTCCCGGGATCGAATCCCGGCAGGTGCAATCATTTATATGATGAATATGGATGTTTCTTTCCGAGTCATGGATATTTACATGCATTTATGTATGTTTAAGTAATTCTTAAGTAAAATCGTTGACTTGTACCCATAGTACAGGCTATGCCTAGTTTGGGGCAAGATAATTTTTGTAAAAGTGTGTCAATATTATATTATTATAAATTAATGAATCTGCTATATGTTCGGAAAATGTAGAGCTCGTGAGAAGAACATACAAGAAACTCAACAGCTACTCTTTTCAATAAATAGATATTTTTACAATGGCTAATTATAATATACAAAACAAATTAGTTTGTAAGGTGCTGGCATCCAATATATGAATCGTGTTTAAATAATATGACCAATTTCATAAAAAAAAATAAACTGTATAAATATAAATTATCCTAGATTGGTTGCATCAACATTGATTTAATTATCTTAGGCTTCATAAGATACATAATAGCTTTAAGGGTAAATGTATACACTTCTATAATAAAGTCCCAGCCACTGTTCAGGCATTATCTTTAAATAAATTTAAATGTTTTATAAAAAAAATGGCTCTGTCGTAAATCCTATTACTCCACTGCTGAATATCTAAATGATCGGACAGCCTGGGCCTAGATTGTGATTATTTTATAGCGATAGAAATGATTGTACAATATTGTATATTTTTATTGAAAAGAGCGCAAAAAAAGAATGCTGGTAGAGTTCCTTGCGCCGCTTCTCCTCTCTCAGAGCGCCATTTGTTTCCGAAGCGGTAGTAGGATCTAGTAGTTATTAGAAATGACATCGAAAAGAATTCTAAAGGAATCACTTTGGGAAAATAAATGCCTTTTATGCCTTTTAAGTAATAACTAATAACCACAAAGAGATTATATTATTTGGCATCAGTCAACAAAAGCCCATATGGTCATACTATTTTTGCCATTTTTTTTTGCCATCAATAAAACGCAACTTTAAAACCAAAAGCCTGTATTGCACAAGCGAAGATTAATTCACACAAAAAATGGCAGCGGTTCAAATGTCACAAGCGGCAAAAAATGTGGTCAATCCGAACGTCAGTGAGGACTTGTGGCGTGAAATTTGCCGTTGAGTTATTGCTAGCATACGTCGATGTAGGCTTCATGGCGCCGGGGGCAAAAACTGGATATTAACGGACTATTTGGGACAATAATATTAGATGAACAATGACAGAACGCAATTTATTGTTAAAATGTTTAAGCCGAAAAGTTTGTTAAGCTTGTTAGGCACTTTTGGAATGAGGAAAAACAATGAAATGTTAGTAATGCCAAAGAGATTAAAGAAATAGATTTTACCAGTGGGAGCCTCCTATGCACAGGATTGGATCGACTCGATTATGGGTACCACAACGTCGCCTATTTCTGCCGTAAAGCAATAATATGTAAGCATTACTGTTTTTCGGTCTGGCGCCGGTCTTGCCCGTAAATTACTGGGCAAATGAGACTTAACATCTTATGTCTCAAGGTGACGAACGCAATTGTAGTGCCGGTCAGAGCTTTTGGTTTTTTTAGGAATCCATCAGTTGAACGTCCTGCTCGTCTTGTCCCTTAGTATAATAAAAAAATTGATATAACATAGAAAGTATATGAAATAATATACAATGACTTAAGTACATACTTAAATCTTTTTGCTAATTGCAATTAAATATTATATACGCACTACAAGAAATTCTGTCAATATCATTTCATTACATATGACTATTCATATGATGAGCGGGCGCTGGGTACTTTAATTATATGGGCAAACAACGTTAGGCGGGGTCAGCATTTACCTTTTTTTTTTGTGCAGGAATAGGAGGACAAACGAGCGTACGGGTCACCTGTTGTTAAGTGATCACCGCCGCCCACAATCTCTTGCAACACCAGAGGAATCACAGGAGCGTTGCTGGCCTTTAAGGAAGGTGTACGCGCTTTTTTTGAAGGTACCCATGTCGTATCGTCCCGGAAACACCGCACAAGGAAGTTCATTCCACAGCTTTGTAGTACGTGGAAGAAAGCTCCTTGAAAACCGCACTGTGGAGGACCGCCACACATCCAGATGGTGGGGATGATATCCTAACTTGTGGCGTGTAGTGCAAAGGTGGAATTCGGCGGCAGCAATCAGGTTAAGCAACTCTTCGGAACTCTTCCCGTGATAAATGTGGTAGAGGACACACAATGAAGCGATGTCTCTACGCAACACCAAGTGGTCCAGCCGTTCACAGAGCAGTGGGTCCCCGAAAATTCGAGCTGCTCTGCGTTGCACGCGGCCAAATGGATCGAGCTGATACTGGGGTGCGCCAGACCGGAGGTGACAGCAATTCTCCATATGTGGCCCGAGCTGCGCTTTTCACAGCGCTAGAATGTGGATGGGCTTGAAGTATTGCCGTGCTCTATTTATGACGCACAGTTTCTGCGAAGCCAATTTGGCTTTGCTCTACAGATGGCCGCGGAATTGGCAATCGTTCGAGATTTCGAGACAGAATTCCGATACTACCTAGGCGAGGCTGTAAGGGAAGTGTTGTCGATGAGCGGTGATACGACAAATGGGTTTTTTTTTTAATGGTAAACGTGCAAACTTGAGTCTTCTGGGGGCTAGATTGGACAAGGTTCAATTTACCCCATTCTACGACCTTCCCAAGAGAGGACTCGATAGAAGACACAAGTTCCTCTCGTGTATACGGCATCGCCCGTGCTGTCGTCTGCATAGCAATGTGTGTTGGAGGTGTCCGCCATTTACAGAAAAATCTATAAAATGTTTTATTTTATTTTAAATTCAATCCCCTATTCAAATCATTGATTCCGATGGCCTGATTATGGAAAAAATTTAGTAAATAATTACTATATCATTTAATTTTGAAGCATGAGAAAAACCTAGGTTTCGCCTAGGTTTGCCAATCCCTTTAAACAAGTGAGGAAAAACGGCTGAAAAGTTGTGCGGTTCCTTTGCACAGGGTAGGTACCACAACGGCACATTTTTCCACCGTGAAGCAGTAATGTGTAAGTATTAATGTGTTACGGTCTGAAGGGCGCCGTAGCTAGTGAAATTACTGGGCAAATGAGACTTGATATCTTGTGTCTCAAGGTGACGAGCGCAATTGAATGGTAGCTCAGAATTTTTGCGTTTTTCATGGGCAGGTCGTATCAAATACCATCAGCTGAACGTCCTGTTCGTCTCGACCCTTATTGTCATGAAAAAAACAATATGAACTTATTTTTTAATAATAATACAACACATTGCAATTTGCACACCACTCAAGGGCGTGGTGTGGGCGTCATATTGACATTCATTCATAATTTATTGGCGGTTCGGCGCCAAGGCGCTTTGCCCTTTTTTACGTCACCAACTCAGATAAATTTGACCCCAGATTTGACAAGTCTATGATAAGGGCAAAAAGAAAAGTTTTACTTTAAAAAAAGCATAGAGTACCGAACATAATATATTTAATTATTTAACTTAGCCTTAAGATATAGATTATTTATTTATTTGTATGGATCTTCAACAGTTGAACATCTTCTTTTTTATGGAATAGGAGGACAAACGAGCGTACGGGTCACCTGTTGTTTAGTGATCACCGCCGCCCACAATCTCTTGCAACACCAGAGGAATCACAGGAGCGTTGCCGGCCTTTAAGGAAGGTGTACGCGCTTTTTTTGAAGGTACCCATGTCGTATAGTCCCGGAAACACCGCACAAGGAAGTTCATTCCACAGCTTTTTAGTACGTGGAAGAAAGCTCCTTGAATACCGCACTGTGGAGGACCGCCACACATCCAGATGGTGGGGATGATACAACTTGTGGCGTGTCGTGTGAAAGTGGAATTCGGCGGCAAGAATCAGGTTAAACAGCTCTTCGGAACAGTCCCCGTGATAAATAATAAAATCTTACAACTAACACATACCTTATATCTAAACATTTCTATGTACTACCAATTTAGGAGTACACATGACTCCATAAAAATAACAGTGACTGTAATTTGCATTTAAGGTGAGTAAAAACTACTTAAGTATCTTAATAATAAGTCATAGATTAAGTAATAGTTGTAAATATAATGTTTTCTGTAGCATATAATAAAAAGTTAATCACTAAATAATAGTTATAGGATTAGATAGTTGTTTAAGATTACCAACATTAGTTTTAGTTAGTGTTTTTCCTTACTAACTGGCCAGATCGCAGAACATTGATTTATTCATTCCGCTTGCTCAATATAAAATGATAATACTTAATTTACACACGTGACTTAGAAACCTTGTTTTCATATTTTCATTTTTATTTTAAAATATATTTTACAATATTTTTAGATTTTAGTTTATAAATTGTTAAAACCACTGTCCTATAAGCGTAGTTAAAAATAAGAATGCTGTGGTAGCTTATAAGTGAATTAACTCTTATCCATTTTATTATTATACTAGCTGACCCGGCAAACCTTGTTTTGCCATAATAATTCAAGCGATAGTTTTATAAGTATTAAAATATTGCCTATATTATAGCCTGTACATCATTTTGTTCTATTGTCAATAGTTTTTGCAGCGCACGCAAAAATAGGTTTTCGATTACCTTGTGTTACAAAATAGCAATTTTATTACGGATCCCTAATTTTGAAAAAAAACATAGCCTATAGCCTTCCTCGATAAATGGACTACCCAACACTGAAATAATCATTCAAATCGGACCAGTAGTACCAGAGATTGGCGCGTTCAAACAAACAAACACTGCAGCTTTATAATATTAGTATCGATTTTAAGTTTAAGCATGTAAAGAGTGTAATTTGTTAGTTGCCCAAATATATAAATAAATATGGTCGAATTAAATAATTTCTATTTTATTTATTTATTCTGTAACTTTGAATGAAAGAGCTTAGAGTACCGAATAGTGTATAACATAATTTATCTAGCTGCAAATAACCTTAATCTGTGATTTAGCTTTGATTTTTGTAATTTGAAGACAAACAGACATTCAATAAGTATCTCCGCTTCATACATATACTAGAAAAATTATCAGATTAAACGTACATCTATGCATAGAAACAAAATTGGAGTGTTTGTTTGTAATATTGAAACAATATTTTTTACAATTTTGTTTGTCTGACTGTCTGTTTGTTCCGGCTAATCTCTGAAATGGTTGGACCGATTTTGACGGGTCTTTTATTGGTAGGTAGCTGATGTAATAAGGAGTAACTTAGGCTATTTAGGCTTTTATTTTAGAAAAAAAAAAGTAATGTTGAAATTTCCAAGAAACTGTCTAACTCTAAAAATAATTTATTTGGCAAAACAATGTTTGCCGGGTCAGCTAGTCTATATATATATATAAATGAATTGCTGTTCGTTAGTCTCGCTAAAACTCGAAAACGGCCGGACCGATTTGGCTAATTTTGGTCTTGAATTGATTCCTTTAGAATTCTTTTTGATGTCATTTCTTATACTACTACCGCTTCGGAAACAAATGGCACTCTGAGAGAGAAGAAGCGGCGCAAGAAACTCTCCCAGCATTCTTTTTTTGCGCTCTTTTCAATAAAAATATACAATATTGTACAGTCATTTCTATCGCTATAAAATAATCACAATCTAGTCCCAGGCTGTCCGATCATTTAGATATTCAGCAGTGGAGTAATAGGATTTACGACAGAGCCATTTTTTTATAAAACATTTAAATTTATTTATAGATAATGCCTGAACAGTGGCTGGGACTTTATTGTAGAAGTGTATACATTTACCCTTAAAGCTATTATGTATCTTATGAAGCCTACTAGAATTAGTTACAAGCAATCCCTTATTTCTAGTGTTATAATAATGAAAATCACTATTAAGAGCAAAAAGGTGACGATTTTTGTGAACATATATTAAATTTTCATAAATGTACTGACAATGAACAGTCATAATATTTATTTCTTTAAATTTTTCTTTGAGAGACTGTCTATAACCAAGCTGATATATAGCACGAACAGCTCTCTTTTGCAGTGCAAACACTATATCAATGTCAGCAACCTACTAGAATCACTACAAATCAGCATGACCCCATAGTAATATACCAGACATGGACTATCTGAACTCTTTCGCTTAAATATGATTTTAACAGATTTAGGGCTCTATTTTTCACTCCATAATGCTTTAGTTTTAGGAGTAAAGTTTCATGGTGGACGCAGTCAAATGCTTTTGACAAATCACAAAAAATGCCCAATGCATCCTGTGACTCTTCCCAGGCGTCAAAGATGTGCTCAATGAGTCTAGTACCCGCATTAATTGTTGATAAGCCCCTAGTGAAACCAAACCGATTTTTGTTCATTAATTTACAAAAATGCATTTGTAGCTGTTGAAGCAAAAGTTTTTCAAAAATTTTATTAAAAACAGGCAGCACTGAAATAGGTCTGAAATTAGCAGGGTCAAAAGAACTGACCGATTTAAACAAAGGTATAACTTTGCTGTATTTCATGAGGTCAGGGAACACACCCTCATCTATGCATTCATTAAATATTATTGCTAATTCAGATGCTATAATGTCAAGTATGTATTTTACAATATTAGTCGAATGGCCCCATAGGTCTTTTGTATTTTTTAGGTTAATTAATTTGAAGATTTTTATTATATCGCTACCTGTAACATACTTAAATTTCAAATCAGTGGAAGATACCGGTACGTGTAATTTAAGCATATCATATGCTGCTTTTGGCGAAGAGTTAAGGTCTTTGGTCGTGACAATCGGGATTTCGGAGAAGTATTTATCAAATTCATTTGCCATTTCTATTTCCGAATTTATAACGCGATTATTAATATTTAAACAGATAGAGGTGTTACGGCAATTCGATCTACCAGTTTCATTGTTAATTACACTCCAAGTCGCTTTTACTATATTATTACTGTTTTTAATTTTATCTGCAATGAAACGTGTTTTTGCTTCATGACAAACTACTTTAAAGAGCTTGGAGTATTTTTTTACATATATTTTAAATTCTTCACTATTATTGTAATGTTTCTCATAATAAAGGTCATATAAGCGTTTACGACTTTTGTGGATACCCGTTGTTGCCCAATCATTAAAACTATGTTTGTTGTTTTCTGTCACCGTTACTGGAGTAAAAATCCTGTCAAATTCCTCACAGAAGGAATTGAAGACTAAGTTATAGTGAAAATTAGCAGTTTCACCACAGTGTAAAAATGGTATAGTATTTACCAAATTATTTCTAAACCTCTCAGACGGCTACCCGTAACTGGTGTAATCGTCACCTTTTTTGGTCTGACATTGTCCAATCTTGTATTTACTTTTATAAGTTGCCCACTATGGTCGGACTGAAGATTATTAATTATTAGTTTACTAGTAATAGTAACATCTGTAAAAATATTATCTAAACAGGTTGCTGTTGTAGAAGTGATTCTAGTAGGTTCCCAAAATACATTGAACAAATTAAAACTTTGAAATAAATTTTTAAGGCTAGTACAATTGGCCGAAGGTTCAAGCAAGTTTATATTAAAAATCTCCACACACTATAATTTACTTGCTAGTTTTGCTAAATTTTGATAGTACCTCCTCCATTCTATGTTGGAATTGTTCATATGATGCAGTGGGGGGGCGGTATACACTTACAATAATAAATTGTTCTAGTTCTATACAAGCTATCTCAATTAGTTATTCTATAGAGAGATTAACAATATCTCTTCTATTTTTACATTTTAATTTATTATTAATAATAATTAGGGAACATCCATGTATTGCCCTACTTCTACAAAACGAACTGACTACTTTATGTTCTCTAAAACTAAACTGGAGCTGATGCCTCGTACGCCAATGTTCTGTAATACATAATATATCTATATTACAGCAGCTCAAAAACAGTTCAATTTCTAATTCCTTACTTGAGATACCTTGTATATTCTGGTGAACAATATTTATGAGCTTTATATTATGATTATCTATAGCAGTAACATTTATATTTGGTGAATGTTGCCTATTTTGTATGATTTTGCAAGAGTTGTCCTCCCTTGTCAAATAACTTAATTTAAATTAATTGAAGAAAAATCTTCATTGTTATATTTTTGTACATTAGTACTAATACATTCCCCAATAGGGGCTTGTATGTCGATTATTTTACAATTTTGCCCAATAGAGGCATGTTTATTAAATAATACTACAGAGGAAGTAGTTTGATGAATAAATTATTCATGGAAGTCCAGAGAAGGTTTAAAAGGTTAATAAATATGAAAATGCTCGGAATGAAATAAAAACAACAAAAATTTTGTTTTTCCTTTGATGTGATGTGATACATAATTTCTATGAGAGAATTTATTGACGCACGTTTTGACAGAACAGAAACAATTTCATTATAACAACGGGGTGCATATTTTACGAAGTAATTCTTGATGTTATGAGATATTATTGACAAATTCATATAAAAACATTATTTTATTTATTATATATAGAACAACGTCTGTAGGGTCAGCTAGTATGTAAATAAATGTGAGCCCAGATTTGTAAAGTCTATGTCAAGTCATAATGACAAAATAAAATAATAAAGAAAAAAAAGAATAAAGAATACTTCGTAGAAAAAAAAAGAAAAACTATTATTCTGTACCTACCACATATATCTTCTCGGCAGATAAGCTATTGCCAGAGCAAGGTAGATGTAATAATCGGTCCATCATACAGGTTTTTTTTTATGACAATAAGGGACGAGACGAGCAGGACGCTCAGCTGAAGGTTATTGATACGCCCTGCCCATTACGATGTAGTGCCGCTCACGATTCTTGAAAAACCCAAAAGTCACCTTGAGAGATAAGATGTTAAGTCTCATTTGCCCAGTAATTTCACTAGCTACGGCGCCCTTCAGATTGAAACACAGTAATGCTTACACATTACCTACTGCTTCATGGCAGAAATAGACGCCGTTGTGGTACCCATAATCTAGCCGGCATCCTGTGCAAAGGAGCCTTCCACTAGTGACTTTTTCTTGTAATTATACATAAAAACATCAGATCTCACTGCAACAAAACTCAAGAAACTATTATTCAAAAAACCTGTACATTTCTCTGTCTTCTGTTTATTGTAGAAATTAATAGCCATTTTGTTCTTTTGTTTTAAATCCGAGACGCCAAAAGTAATTGATATTCTCCACAAACATAAAAATCAGTGTAAATGAAACAAGAGTGTGATTATGGTATCGGTTACAGAGGGGTCGGGGGTTCGATATCGGCGCCGACCGCGGTAACACGTGTTCAATGTTAAGTTAATAATCTATGAAAGGGAGATTTTATTAAGTTGTTTTAAATACTACGAATTAGAAAATAATATATTCAATTATTTTTCCAACACTCTTCATCTTTTAAACGACAATTTAAAAAAAATGTTCAACACCTAGAAACCCCTTTTTTAGTTTAAATCTTAGCAAATTTTTACGTTTAGATTAGAGACTCTCTCTTGCTGTTAGAAAACCTATAAAAACAGGCCTGGAATATTAGTTTAGTGTGCGTGATAAGCTACGTCTTCCATATATATAGTGTGACACTTTGTTTCAGTGTGCGTTGCTCAAAATAGTTTAATTCTAAACTCAATTTTTTTGACGTTTTCACAGCTGTCACAGTCTAGATAGACATATTTAAATCTAGATTTAGATCTAAGATTTTAATATTGTGTTGCAAGGTTTGTTTTTGTTTTCTTTCACATTGCTATATTTTCTATTTCATATCAAGTATTTTAATTGTTTATTATTTTTAAGCTGTTTGACATTTTGAGTGTTTTTTTGTAATGATTTTGTTAGTTTTTGAAAATAAATACTTGCAATTATAGTTGATTAAGATACTGAGATAGCCTGTAAGTAATGCAATTTATATAATATATATTTAAGAGCGTTCTTTAGAATAAGAATTATTATTGTTTGCAACGTTAGCTTACTATTTAAAATTAACCTTACCTTAATACAGTTGAGTTTTATACTAAAATTATTATTTTTTTTGACACTGCATTTTAAAACAAATAAAATGATGAAAACACTAATTCCATCGATCAAATAACAAATAAGTCATAGAGATTTAAATTTTCTGATTAGACAGAGATGGATATAGTAAAGTGTGACGTCACACCTTTGTTCTGTCATAGCAGCCCTATTCAAAAGCTTTAATGCCTGTAACCAAAGAGAATTTAAACACTACGTTCACCTGTAACTTTGTACTTCCATGTTTGATTCAAATTTTCTTTAATCATTTAAACGTAGATAGACTATGACTGCTGTGAAAACGTCGAAAAAAATTGAGTGTAGAACTAACCTCTATTTTGAGCAATTCACGCATACTAACACAAAGTGTCATAAAAATCGCGAGTGTAAGACGTAGCTTGTCACTCACACTAAACTAATATTCCTGGCCTGTTTTTATCGGTTTTCTAACAGCAAGAGACTATCATAAATTATCTACGAAAATTTTCTTTTCAGTGTACTAATGACGTTTTAAACTTTCTTTTTGAATTAAATATTTAAAAATAATTGTCAAATACCCAAATATCTATTTATCAAAATAAGTTTTAAAATCGCTTATTGAACGTAAAAAACTACCCCACTCGTAATAGTACTCACACCTGAGACGAACAGGCTTAAAAAATATTTGCGGACTTTTTTTATAATTTCACACAATAAAATTTATAATTAAATAGCCTGAGGGTTTCTCCATTCCCACTCTGTATTATCATTAAAAAAAAATTGTGAAAAAAAAAATTATAAATAATTTTTCATGTCAAAAAGGAGGACAAACGAGCGTACGGGTCACTTGGTGTTAAGTGATCACCGCCACTCACATTCTCTTGCAACACCAGAGGAATCACAGGAGCGTTGTCAGCCTTTAAGGAAGGTGTACGAGCTATTTTTAGAGGTAGCCATGTCGTATCGTCTTGGAAACACCGCGCAAGGAAGCTCATTCCACAGCTTTGTAGTACGTGGAAGAAAGCTCTTTGAAAACCACAGTGTGGATGAGTCACACATCCAGATGGTGGGGATGATATCGTAATTTGTGGCGTCCCATGTGTTTTTTAGGCCTACCTACCTACCTACGACGTGAGTATCTTCTGAAGACATACTGTATTATTCTTAGGATATATTTAATACTTCACGAACACTTTACGGATGAGGAGTGGCTGAAGCGAATCCAGGGTATACATTTGAAATCGCAAACGTGTTAATACAAAAGTGATCATTTTCAGCCGCTTACTGCCATCTAGTATCGGATAGAAGTAGTTTTAATTATTTTAAGCAATAACAACCAACCCGTTAAACGAAAAAAACGCAAGTATATTAATGCGAATTATAACAAAATTATTTTTCATAAATTAAAAAATAGCAAATAGATTTTTTTTATATTTTTAATAAAATAAAGAACTTTATTTCTTATTTATGGTAACAGAGCAACCTAGTGTTCAGTGGCAGAACTACTAAGACGTGAGGTGGAGTGGATGCCAAGTTAAAATTTAATAACGCAAGCTTAACTAACAAGAAAACAGATGGCAGCACATATTAGGAAATCCCATAGGCAACGAATATTATTTTGTACGCATAATTTATCATTATTTACATATCGTATATTATTATGACAGCATAGAAGACACGAAGATCTCACTTTATACTTACCTAGGTTAATTTTTAGCGAAAATAGAGGTCTACCTACCAAGTACCAACGTAATTTATACGATTTGGTAATTATAATATGTATCTATAGGTATAACTCATATTTTCCTTGCTTATGACCTTTAAGGCTGAGAGCGTACTTAGACTTTGCTCAGACTTTACTTACGTTAAGCTTACCTGAGTATGATAAAACGCGAACTTGATGCCAAATGCCATTTGAACATTGGGCTGTCAAATTACTATGAAAACGAAATAAAGGATTAAATATGCTAAGCTTACTCTCAGCAAAGTTTTACGTATTTAAGTTAAATCTGAGCAAAGTCTAAGGCAAAGTACGAAATACAGTATCCCCAAGGAGCTTAAGTTAGGTAGGTCCTCTGTCAGAAGTTTGAGGGCTTTCAGTTATCCCGTCTCATCTCCGTCATTTGCCCAGTAATTTCACTAGCTACGGCGCTCTTCAGACCGAAACACAAGAATGCTTACACATTATTGCTTCACTTCAGAAATAGGCGCCGATGTGGTACCCATTATCTAGCCGGCATCCTGTGCAAATCAGATGTCCTTTAAGCTTACAATGCCCATCCCCTGTTCTTCAGGCCTTTTTCTCGAAATCATCTATTGCTGTAAATGAATCTGATGATCAATTATGAAACATTTCATAATTGGGGATTTTAATATGTATTAAAGAATGTGACGGTAGTGGAGACATTAGATGCTATCGAAAGTACGGATTATCATCATCCACCATTAAATGTATCGGTAATTTAAACGATAGTTCATCGAACGATGTCACTGAGATTGCTAACTTTTTTGCTGAGTTCATTTCATCGATATATAATAACACATCAAAAATTGTATCACCACAAAATGATAAATACACTACATTAAAAATTAATAAAAATAGTACAATCACCTACAGGTAAGCGAAACAGAAGTTAAAAATAAGTTAATGTCTCTTGTCATTAATAAAAGTGCGGGAACTGATGGTATACCTCCCGTATTCTATAAGAACTGTGATGCGGAATTATCGATACCTTTAACAATAATTTATAATAAATCTCTTAGGCATGGTATATTTCCAAGTGAATGGAAAAAGGGGAAGTTGGAACCTATATTCAAGAAGGGTAATAAATCGGAAAAAAAATATATAGACTAATTACTTTACTAAGTACTCCGCCAAAATATTTGAATCTGTTGTCTGTTCCCATATCTCATGGGAAACTAAACATTAAATAACTGAAAAACAATATGGTTTCGTTAAAAAACGATCAACCCTTACAAATTTGTTGTGTTTTACTGATTCTGTAATAACTGAAATGAGCAATGATAAGTAGGTGGACGCTGTGTATACAGATTTTAGTAAGGCGGTTGACAAAGTCGACCACACCCTGCTAATAAATAAGCTAAGAGATGCATACTGCTTCTCAAAAAGTGTATTAGTATAGTTAGAATCATATTTAGCTCATCGACCACAAGTAGTTAAGGTAAGTGGGTTTCAATCTAGAGAATTTCAACAAACATCTGGCGTTCCTCAAGGCTCTAGTTTGGGACCATTATTGTTTACACTGTTTATAAACGCTATTTGCAAAAGTATTCAAGTTACGAGATATATGCAGATGACTTAAAAATATATCGGGTAGTTACTTATTCAGATGATCAAACGAAACTACAGAATGATATCCATCGTGTACTAGTGTTATGATGTAAAAATAATTTGATGGAACTGAATGCGTCCAACAGTAATTTTATAAAATTTTCTAGGAAACGAAAGAAATTTGAGAGTAATTATCATATTGATGGCATACAAATAAATTAAATAAACTATATCAATGATTTTGGTGTCATTTTAGACGAGGAGTTGAGATTTGATAAACATGTCGACAAAATAGCTCACAAAAGTTATAAAATGCTCGAGTTTTTCTTTCGTAACACCAAGCCTTTTACACCAATTCCTACACTTAAAATACTATACCCTTGTAAGATCTCAGGTTGAATACAATTCGGTAGTCTGGTGCCCTGGTGGTATTATAAAAAGTATATCTCTAGGATTGAGTCAAATCCGGACCTGTTTAATCTTTACGTTACTGACCTTATTGGGGAGCTAAGTGGTACTGGCATCGGTTGTCATATTGACGGAGTTTGTTTTAACTACTTAAGCTACGCTGATGACATGGTGCTACTTAGCCCCTCAATAAATGGTCTTCGTAAATTAGTATCGATTTGCGAAAGTTACGCCTTAAGACATGGATTAAAATACAATGTACGCAAATCAGAAATGTTGATCTTTAGAGCTGGTAAAGGTCCGGAGAGGATACCACCAGTTTTATTAGATGGGACACAAGTTCGGGTTGTGCAACAGTTCAAGTATCTCGGACACATGTTGACAGGGTCCCTGAGCGACGACCTTGACATAGAACGAGAGCGAAGGTCACTGGCAATAAGGTGCAACATGATCGCTCGCCGATTTTCTCGGTGCACTGAGGATGTTAAAGTTACGTTGTTTAAAGCGTACTGTATGAGTTTTTATACTTCACAATTATGGATCAACTACATCAAGAGATCCTTTAACATCCTCAGGGTTCAATATAATGATGCCCTTCGCATTTTATTAAAAATGCCGAGGTATTGTAGCGCGTCGGACATGTTCGCCGACGCTGGAGTCCCGGACTACTACGCTGTTATACGGAATAGAATAGCGGGTTTCTGGGAAACCGTCCGTAATTCTAATAATAAGATTATTAAAGTCGTCGCTGAGGCATCCCTTGACAATGTGTTTTACAAACACTGGCTAAGGGTACACCAGATCCCTAACGTAAAATGACTATTTATTTTTATTTCTTTTGAAGTGACTTTCATTTTATATTAATTAATTATCTTTATACATATTCTTTTTTATAACTTTAAAATATTTTTACTACCTACTTATATGTAAACATGTTTTATATGGGTCCCTGACCTGCAATAAAATGATTTTATTATTTTATTTATTATATCTAAGTGATGGGACTAGATTATGATTATTTGATAGCAATAACAATGACAGTACAATATTGTATATTTTATTAAAAAGAGCGCAAAGAAAGAATGCTGGAAGAATTTCTTGCGCCTTCTCTCCCTCACCATTTGTTTCCGAAGCGGTGGTAGTGTTCGAAATGACATCAAAAAGAATTGTAATCGAATCAATTCCAATAAGCGGGCGCGGGGTACATAATTTATATGGAAAAGCAACGTTTGCCGAGTCAGCTAGTTATCTATTTTAATATATATAAATTACGTGACACGTTGTTTATCCGCGATAGACTCCTAAAGTAATAGTAAACGGATTTTTATAGGGATTACTTCATGGAGTTCAGTTTGGTCCAACTTGAGAGATAGGATAGTTGTTATTTCGATTTGGGACCCATAATTATTTTTATTTTCAATATTTGTTTTGTATGGACATATTTTCTATGAGAGAATTTAGTGACGCACGGTTTGACAGTTCCGCTGTGAAACAAATTCATAAAAAACAATGTTTTGTTCATTATTAATCAATGTACAGAACAACGTCTGTAAGGTCAGCTACTAACATATATGATCATATGTCTACTCAGTTAATTACATTATTAATAATTTCGCCGTAGTAACTTCGATATGTGTTCTAATGTCGGGTCGTCTCCTTCCTAAGGGAAACGATAGTTGGTCCATGCGTCAACTCGTGGTGCCAGGTCGACCTGCATGCATATATGTAGAAAATCATTATATTTTTTGGATGCAATTACTAATTATGACAGTTATCAATGACCATAATGTTCACGAAGAATCCTTACACAAACAATGAATTGAAGCTCTAGAAGTTGATGAATCTAATAAACGATAATTTATATTTATAGGTATAGTTTATTCGTTATTACTTTTTTATGAAATATTCGATATTTAAAATGATTTAAACTAACACGATTCATATATTGGATGCAGCACCTTACAAACTTATTTATTGTGTTTAATACAGCCATTCTGAAATACTCTATTGATTGAAAAGAGTGGCCGTTAAGTTTCTTGTATGTTCTTCTCACGAGCTCTATTTTTCCGAACATATGGTAGATTCAGCAGGCCTACTCGATATATCGTGGCATTAGTCGTGTCAAATCCTACTCTTAGTTACATTGTATTCAATGTCGAAACGATGATTGAACGAACGAAACATTATTCGATAATATCGGTCCTAAACCTACTCATTGCATGCAGTTGTAAATGTCAGTGACGAATATTCGAATATGATAAATAATAGAAACGTCACTTTTACGATAATCTCAACTAAGCATTTATAATGACGATTCAAAAGGTCTTAGTTTAACCCTAATTGGATAAAGTTTATTTGACTTTGACTTTGAGTATCAAATTGCCTGACTCGTCAATTGTATGAATAACAGTGATTATAGATTTCGATTCTATAATTCCGATGTAACTTGAAATACCTCGTAAGTATATGAAGCGTTTAAGTGCCTATGAAATACAAAGAGCACTTTTATGCCCGTTTTATATTTCATTTAGATTATGTTCATTATGGCTGAGTGGATATCAGATACCGACAAGTGTTTATTGTAGACCTATGAAGCTAAAGACGGAGTTATATATTTGTAATTTTTTTTATTTTATGTCTAGTGTTAAAACACTTTTTAACACATTTATGCATATTTTGCCTTGTATACTTACATAATAAGGCATACCGTGGCGTGGGGGCACTTGCCGATTTCGGAAGGTAAAACAAATTTTGTAATGAGTCTTCTCCAACTTTTCACGTCTAAGACCGTATATAGCGGGAACTGCTCTTTTTTGTAAAATAATATATTTATTTATTAATTGGTGGGATGGGACTTTTTTTTTGATGTAATTTCTAATAACTACTAGATACTACTACCGCTTCGGAAACAAATGGCGCTCAGAGAGAGAAGAAGCGGTGCAAGCAACTCTCCCAGAATTCTATTTTTTGCGCTCTGTTCAGTAAAATATACATAAAAGGCATAAAAGGCATTTATTTTCTCAAAATTGTTTTTTTTTATGGAATAGGAGGACAAACGAGCGTACGGGTCACCTGGTGTTAAGTGATCACCGCCGCCCACACTCTCCTGCAACACCAGAGGAATCACAAGAGCGTTGCCGGCCTTTAAGGAAGGTGTACGCGCTTTTCTTGAAGGTACCCATGTCGTATCGTCCCGGAAACACGGCACAAGGAAGCTCATTCCACAGCTTCGTGGTACGAGGAAGAAAGCTCCTTGAAAACCGCACTGTGGAGGACCGCCACACATCCAGATGGTGGGGATGATATCGTAACTTGTGGCGTGTCGTGCGAAGGTG